>JAQQTO010000044.1:32140000-32315000 GCA_029884595.1 Ormosia semicastrata | reverse complement strand
TTTATGTATCCGTGACATTCTGTGTGTGTGTGTGTGACATTCTGTGTGCGTGATATTCTATGTGTGTGTGTGTGTGTCTAATTCTTCTATGCGTGTGTGTGTGATATGCTATGCGTGTGTGTGTGTGTGTGTGATATTCTACGCTGTGTGTGTGATATTTTATATGTGTGTGTGTGTGTGTGTTTATGTGTTTGTGTGTGTCATATTCTATGTGTGTGTTTGTTTTTCTTATATTCTCTATGTGTGTGTGATATTCTATGTGTGTGTTTGTTTGTTTGATATTCTTTGCGTGCGTGAGTGATATTTTTTGTGTGTGTGTGTGTGTATGATATTTTGTGCTAGTGTGTGAGTGATATTCTATGTGTGCGTGTGTGTCGATATTCTCTCTATTGGTGTGTGTGGTTGTGTGATATTTGTGTGTGTGTGTGTGTGTGATTGTGTGTGTGTGTGTGTGTGTGTGTGTGATTTTCTCTATGTGTGTGTCCGATATTCTATGTGTGAGTGTTTGTCGATATTCTCTCTATGTGTATGTGATATTCTATGTGTGTGTGTGTGTGTGTGTGTGTTGTGTGTGATAATGTGTGTGTGTGTGATATTCTCCCTCGTATGTGTGTGTATGTGTGACATTCTGTGTGAGTGAGTGATATTCTCTCTGTGTGTGTGTGTGAGTGTGACATTCTACGTGTGTGTGTGTGTGTGTGCATGTGTGTTTGTTTGATATTCTTTATCCGTGTTTGAGTCCGATAATCCGTGTGTGTGTGTGTGTGTGTGATATTTTATTTATTTGTGTGTGTGATGTTCTATGTGTGTGCGAGTGTGTGACTCTATGTGTTTGTGTGATATTTCGTGTGTGTGTGTGTGTGTATTCTGTGTGTGTGTGTGGTGTGTGATTTTCTCTGTGTGTGTGTGTGCGATATTCTATGTGTGTGTGTCTGTGTTTATCGATATTCTCTGTGTGTGTGTGTGTGTGTTATTTTATGCGTGTGTGTTTGTCGATTTTCTTTGTGTGTGTGTGCGTGCGTGATATTTTGTGTGTTTATGTGTGATATTCTCTGCGTATGTGTGCGTGACATTCTATGTGTGTGTGTCTAATTCTTTGTGCGTATGTGTGTCTGATATTCTCTCTCTGTGTGTGTGATATTCTCTATGTGTGTGTGTGTTTGTGTCTGTCTTTGTCTGATATTCAGCGTATGTGTGTGGTGTGCTTGTACGTTTGATATTCTACGTGTGTGAGAGTTTCATATTTTGTGTGTGTGGTGTGCATGTGATATTGTGTGTATGCGTGTGTGTGTGTGTGTGTGTGTGTGTGAATGTGTGTGTGTTGGTGTGTGACATCATTCTCTACATGTGTGTGTGTGTGTGTTTTGTGTGTGTGATATTCTGTGTGTGTGTGTGTGTGTGTGTGATTTTCTATTTATGTGTGTGTGTGTGTGTGTGTTTGATAATCTGTGTGTGTGTGTGTGTGATGTTCTATATGTGTGTGTATGTGTGTATGTGTGTTTGTGATATTCTCTCTCTCTCTCTCTCTCTTTGTGTGTGTGTGACATTCTGTGTGTGATATTGTATGTGTGTGTATGCGTATGATATTCTATGTGTGTGTGTGTGCGTGTGATATTCTATGTGTGTGTGCGTCTGATATTCTATATGTTGTGTGATATTCGGTGTGTGTGTGTGTGATATTTGTTGGTGTATGCCCTAGAGGCTAATACATTTTCTATATTTACATCTATTATGCTATTTTATATATGAGGCATTTCATTTATTGTGTTCTTTTTTATAAACATAATAAAGTCCTTAGAATAGTAAGTTTGATGCCATAGGACATCAAGTGGATGACTTGATCGTGAGATCCTTTTGGTTACAACACTATTCTTAAATGTCCTAGTCAAGTATTATTGTTAATTAGGACAACAATAATACATTGAGACTAGTATGTGTGTAGAGACGATGATTGCATCTCACGGGTCATGGATATGAGATATCAAGTCTTCACATTGGTACATATTAGAGTAATGATGTCTTGGATCGACCCACCATGAGAACGCTACATGGATCGTTACGTGAGTGTCATAAGCGATTCTCCTAGTGATAATGGTGTTTGTGATCCTTTGACCTGAAATCACTACGATTCCTACATGAGGAGTTGTGTGTTTTAATGCCATCAAACGTCATCTGTAACAAGGTGATTATAAAGTTGGTTATTGGACATACCGTAAATCATGCAGAGGGATGTGAGTGACCTAGATGGAATTTGTCACTCCTACATAACAGGAGCGATATCTTCGGGCCCCCTGATTGATTGAGACTGCGAAATGCATGGCCATGCTCAAATGAGTCAATATGAGATATTGATATCAGTTGTTGTTACAAAGTCTACTTGAGTATCAGGAAACGAATGATTGGACTATACAAGGGTGACGCATTCCATGCCTTGTGTTCAATCTAGATATCTTGACAAAGGGACTAAACGACACGGAAACATTGGTCACGAAAAGGTTATGTCAAATCACTGACATTCTCATTACTTGGGTAGCGTGATGTGTTGCTAGATACAGCTCATGTTTGTAATATTAAAATTAGATTTTAATATTACTACCAACGTCATGAGAACTGCAGGGTCGCACACTTAGAACAGACTAAATTAGAGCAATAAGGATCCAAGTTGGACTCGGATTCAATTGTGGGCCTAACTCATGACAAAGGGTTTTAGGGTTGCACACTTACCTTGCTGCTCTTGCTCACACTCACTTAAGGCACCACTATTATAAATAGTATGTAAGTGTGTATAGATGTTACATCACAACCCTAGCCGCACCTAAGAAAGTGAGTGAGAGACAGTGAAAGGTTCTTCTCTTCTATTCGCAGCTAGCACCGCGAAACAGAGGCGTGACTCCTTTTGTAAGTCTGTTCGTGTGGATACCGCAGAAACATCGTCGCTATTACTGATGGAGACCAAGGAAGCTCAAGTGGAACCCCAATGGGTCCAATGCCAAGGAAGCACTGCGAGGACTTGGAGGCCCAATGACAAGGTCAAGAGCTAAGAGGGCTAAGGAGGATTTGGACAAAGCAGTCAACCACTTTCTTTCATCGAAGCCCATTCTAGAAGAAGAAGAAGCACTCAAGATGGTCCAAATGATCCAAGTTGATGAAGAGCCCAAATGTGGGGACATGATTTCTTCTTAGTCAATTTTATTTAATTATGTATTTGAACCTTTTAATTTTCTTAGTTTTGGTTCTTATTTTCTTTTTGGGTTAATTTTATAATAAGGGCCTATTGTTTGGGCTTAAGTTGCGTATAATAGAGTTAGGGTTTTCAATTGGGCCTAGGCCACATTTGCACTAGGATTAGGTTTTAAAATGTGCTAGCTTGCAGACCTCCTTTAGCTAGACCTAGTCAGCATACCTAATGCCTATAAATAGGCTTATGTTTACTGTGTTGGCACTTTTGACTTAGAGAATAATATTACACTCCTTTGTGGGTTTTGAGAGCTTAGTTCTCTTGGGTTCTTGGTAGAGCCATCTTGGTTCTTATCAAAGGTTTCCTTACCTTTGTGGCGAATCTTCGCTTGACTTATCACTCTCCAAGAGTGTGGCGTCTTCTTCCATCCATTCCTTTTCCTTTTTCATCTTTTTTCCATTTTTTCACTATTCACGTTACTGTTCACGTTACTGTTCACGCTACTGTTCACGTCACTATTCATCCTTTTATTGTTTAATTCTTTGAAACCCAAAATCAACTCAAGAACGATCCGTAAAAATAATATGCATCCAACTTGGATCATATCATGTGGTATCTAGAGCCCAGATTCTTTAGTTGATAGAGTTCTTGTTTTGTTTTTTTGTACTTCTTCTTTATTGCTTTCCAAACATCAAGCACCATTGCTTGAATGTCATAATTATACACAATCCTGATCATCATTGATCTCTGCCATTTCTAAGAATTGGCAACATTCTTTACTTTCCGTTCTTTACTTTTTGTCATTTAAATTCCATTTTCTACCTTTAATTTCTGTTCTTTAATTGCTACGCAATATTTACAGCTTTGATCTTATCAATTCTATATCCGTTGCTGTTATATGTTTTATAGCACCTTAACTTGAAAGGAAACTCCTAAATACACAATTGGGAATAACATTTGGAACTAAAATTGCAAGAATCATTTTTTTTAAGTGCAAAAAGAGAACAAGGGCGTGAAAAATAGTATTAAAAAAAAAAAGACTAGCAAGATTAAGTTTGAATGCCTTGTGAATTTCATTAAGCGGTGCTATTCTACATTCCTTGCGCATTTCTTTTTCTTCTTATTTCTTCTGAGTTCTACCTTTCTTTTTAATTAGCTTTTCTTGCTTGTCTTTTAAATTCCTTTGAGTTTTGTCTAGAGTTTCATCCTTTCTTCAACTTTTGAGTGCTTACTCTTGTGAGGACCGCTACCTTTGTAAGAGCTTTTGGTAATTGAAACGCGAGAGGGTTCATTTAAGAACTTGAAAAGAGAACTTGAGTGGTAAAAGGCAAGAGCGTTTTCATTAAACAAAAGTCTAATTGTGTGAAACACGAGTGGAATCAATCTAAGAGTGTATACACGAGAGAAGAGTGAGTGAGGGCCTTGTTTTATTGAGTTCACTAACTTATTGATTTTGTACAATGTCTAAGGAAGGAGACCCAAGTGGAAGTCCCCCTCCTTCCCCAAGGACAGCCGCAATGACATTACAAATGCAAGCCCTAACAAGACATTTGGAAAGGCTTCTTCAAAGACAAAGTGATGAAATCTGTGAGAGAAGAGATAGAGAAATTGAAAGGGAGAAAAAAGAGAACGAAAAAAGGGTGAGAAAAGAGGAGAGAATGAAAAGACAAATAGAAAGTTTTGAAGCACATTGGAATAAAATGGTTGAAGACTCCAAAAAAGAAAGTGAGGTGAACAAAATAAACTTGAATGCTTATTTTGATGCTATTCCTAATTCTTTGCCTAGTTGTGTTGATTCTCTTATGAAGGAGATGGAGTGTGTTCCTCCAAAGGAAGCTTGCAAGACATTCAATGAAATTGAAGATGTTCCTTCAAAGGAAGCTTGCAAGACATTCACAAAGATTGAAGATGATATTCCAAAGGAAGCTTACACAATCAATGAAATTGAAGATGAAATTCGAAAAGAAGAATGCAAAGCATCAATTGGAGTTGAATTGCAAGAGGAAGATAAGGAGATGAAGACAACTAGAGAGTTGCTTACAATTAAGGCTGAGAATAAGTCTTCAAATTCACTTGAAAAGTCATGGCAATTTATTACTCTAATACCTACTTCTAGATTAGCTTGTGGAATCAAATATTGGGATTCTTCTATTTTGATTCATTTGTATAACATTTCTCCCCTAGGGCATGAAGAAAAGAATAGTGAAGGCCAAACCAACAAAAGCAAACAGCAAGAGAAAAATAGTGAGAAGGAAGAGAATGAAAAAGATATTGAGGAAAAAGTAGAGAGTCTCTGTATGAACAAAAGTGAGGTGGAAAAAGCATTCTTTGAAGAGGCAAAAGTTGAAAGAAAAATTGAGAGTCTTCCTATAAAAGAAAATAAGGAAGTTGAAGAAGCAATTCCAAGAGAGGTGCCCCATGAATTCAAAAGAGTTGTGTTTGAACCCGGAGGATAAAGACGATTCCCGAAGGCAATAAATTCGAGAACTCGGATTAGTGTATTCTTTAGTTCATTGGAAAGCTAAGGAAATTATCTGCAAATCATATTTCAAGCTTCTTGACCAGAATCGGCTTTTAACATGGTGAAAAATGGGATGGAAGTCTAAGACGAATTCTTGGACGGAATTTTACTTGTGATGAAGGATTAAATTCGAGGACGAATTCTTTCGAAGGGGGAGGGCATGATGGAGACCAAGGAAGCTCAAGTGGAACCCCAATGGGTCCAATGCCAAGGAAGCACTGCGAGGACTTGGAGGCCCAATGACAAGGTCAAGAGCTAAGAGGGCTAAGGAGGATTTGGACAAAGCAGTCAACCACTTTCTTTCACTGAAGCCCATTCTAGAAGAAGAAGAAGCACTCAAGATGGTCCAAATGATCCAAGTTGATGAAGAGCCCAAATGTGGGGACATGATTTCTTCTTAGTCAATTTTATTTAATTATGTATTTGAACCTTTTAATTTTCTTAGTTTTGGTTCTTATTTTCTTTTTGGGTTAATTTTATAATAAGGGCCTATTGTTTGGGCTTAAGTTGCGTATAATAGAGTTAGGGTTTTCAATTGGGCCTAGGCCACATTTGCACTAGGATTAGGTTTTAAAATGTGCTAGCTTGCAGCCTCCTTTAGCTAGACCTAGCTGCATACCTAATGCCTATAAATAGGCTTATGTTTACTGTATTTGGCACTTTTGACTTAGAGAATAATATTACACTCCTTTGTGGGTTTTGAGAGCTTAGTTCTCTTGGGTTCTTGGTAGAGCCATCTTGGTTCTTATCAAAGGTTTCCTTACCTTTGTGGCGAATCTTTGCTTGACTTATCACTCTCCAAGAGTGTGGCGTCTTCTTCCATCCATTCCTTTTCCTTTTTCATCTTTTTTCCATTTTTTTACTATTCACGTTACTGTTCACGTTACTGTTCACGCTACTGTTCATGTCACTATTCATCCTTTTATTGTTTAATTCTTTGAAACCCAAAATCAACTCAAGAACGATCCGTAAAAATAATATGCATCCAACTTGGATCATATCATGTGGTATCTAGAGCCCGATTCTTTAGTTGATAGAGTTCTTGTTTTGTTTTTTTGTACTTCTTCTTTATTGCTTTCCAAACATCAAGCACCATTGCTTGAATGTCATAATTATACACAATCCTGATCATTTTTGATCTCTGCCATTTCTAAGAATTGGCAACATTCTTTACTTTCCGTTCTTTACTTTTTGTCATTTAAATTCCAGTCTTTTTATTTTCTACCTTTAATTTCTGTTCTTTAATTGCTACGCAATATTTACAGCTTTGATCTTATCAATTCTATATCCGTTGCTGTTATATGTTTTATAGCACCTTAACTTGAAAGGAAACTCCTAAATACACAATTGGGAATAACATTTGGAACTAAAATTGCAAGAATCATTTTTTTTAAGTGCAAAAAGAGAACAAGGGCGTGAAAAATAGTATTAAAAAAAAAAGACTGCCCTTGCACTCAAGCAAGATTAAGTTTGAATGCCTTGTGAATTTCATTAAGCGGTGCTATTCTACATTCCTTGCGCATTTCTTTTTCTTCTTATTTCTTCTTCGAGTTCTACCTTTCTTTTTAATTAGCTTTTCTTGCTTGTCTTTTAAATTCCTTTGAGTTTTGTCTAGAGTTTCATCCTTTCTTCAACTTTTGAGTGCTTACTCTTGTGAGGACCGCTACCTTTGTAAGAGCTTTTGGTAATTGAAACGCGAGAGGGTTCATTTAAGAACTTGAAAAGAGAACTTGAGTGGTAAAAGGCAAGAGCGTTTTCATTAAACAAAAGTCTAATTGTGTGAAACACGAGTGGAATCAATCTAAGAGTGTATACACGAGAGAAGAGTGAGTGAGGGCCTTGTTTTATTGAGTTCACTAACTTATTGATTTTGTACAATGTCTAAGGAAGGAGACCCAAGTGGAAGTCCCCCTCCTTCCCCAAGGACAGCCGCATGATGACATTACAAATGCAAGCCCTAACAAGACATTTGGAAAGGCTTCTTCAAAGACAAAGTGATGAAATTTGTGAGAGAAGAGATAGAGAAATTGAAAGGGAGAAAAAAGAGAACGAAAAAAGGGTGAGAAAAGAGGAGAGAATGAAAAGACAAATAGAAAGTTTTGAAGCACATTGAATAAAATGGTTGAAGACTCCAAAAAGAAAGTGAGGTGAACAAAATAAACTTGAATGCTTATTTTGATGCTATTCCTAATTCTTTGCCTAGTTGTGTTGATTCTCTTATGAAGGAGATGGAGTGTGTTCCTCCAAAGGAAGCTTGCAAGACATTCAATGAAATTGAAGATGTTCCTTCAAAGGAAGCTTGCAAGACATTCACAAAGATTGAAGATGATATTCCAAAGGAAGCTTACACAATCAATGAAATTGAAGATGAAATTCGAAAAGAAGAATGCAAAGCATCAATTGGAGTTGAATTGCAAGAGGAAGATAAGGAGATGAAGACAACTAGAGAGTTGCTTACAATTAAGGTGAGAATAAGTCTTCAAATTCACTTGAAAAGTCATGGCAATTTATTACTCTAATACCTACTTCTAGATTAGCTTGTGGAATCAAATATTGGGATTCTTCTATTTTGATTCATTTGTATAACATTTCTCCCCTAGGGCATGAAGAAAAGAATAGTGAAGGCCAAACCAACAAAAGCAAACAAAGAAGAGAAAAATAGTGAGAAGGAAGAGAATGAAAAAGATATTGAGGAAAAAGTAGAGAGTCTCTGTATGAACAAAAGTGAGGTGGAAAAAGCATTCTTTGAAGAGGCAAAAGTTGAAAGAAAAATTGAGAGTCTTCCTATAAAAGAAAATAAGGAAGTTGAAGAAGCAATTCCAAGAGAGGTGCCCCATGAATTCAAAAGAGTTGTGTTTGAACCCGGAGGATAAAGACGATTCCCGAAGGCAATAAATTCGAGAACTCGGATTCGTGTATTCTTTAGTTCATTGGAAAGCTAAGGAAATTATCTGCAAATCATATTTCAAGCTTCTTGACCAGAATCGGCTTTTAACATGGTGAAAAATGGGATGGAAGTCTAAGACGAATTCTTGGACGGAATTTTACTTGTGATGAAGGATTAAATTCGAGGACGAATTCTTTCGAAGGGGGAGGGCATGATGGAGACCAAGGAAGCTCAAGTGGAACCCCAATGGGTCCAATGCCAAGGAAGCACTGCGAGGACTTGGAGGCCCAATGACAAGGTCAAGAGCTAAGAGGGCTAAGGAGGATTTGGACAAAGCAGTCAACCACTTTCTTTCACTGAAGCCCATTCTAGAAGAAGAAGAAGCACTCAAGATGGTCCAAATGATCCAAGTTGATGAAGAGCCCAAATGTGGGGACATGATTTCTTCTTAGTCAATTTTATTTAATTATGTATTTGAACCTTTTAATTTTCTTAGTTTTGGTTCTTATTTTCTTTTTGGGTTAATTTTATAATAAGGGCCTATTGTTTGGGCTTAAGTTGCGTATAATAGAGTTAGGGTTTTCAATTGGGCCTAGGCCACATTTGCACTAGGATTAGGTTTTAAAATGTGCTAGCTTGCAGCCCTCCTTTAGCTAGACCTAGTCTGCATACCTAATGCCTATAAATAGGCTTATGTTTACTGTATTTGGCACTTTTGACTTAGAGAATAATATTACACTCCTTTGTGGGTTTTGAGAGCTTAGTTCTCTTGGGTTCTTGGTAGAGCCATCTTGGTTCTTATCAAAGGTTTCCTTACCTTTGTGGCGAATCTTTGCTTGACTTATCACTCTCCAAGAGTGTGGCGTCTTCTTCCATCCATTCCTTTTCCTTTTTCATCTTTTTTCCATTTTTTTACTATTCACGTTCTGTTCACGTTACTGTTCACGCTACTGTTCATGTCACTATTCATCCTTTTATTGTTTAATTCTTTGAAACCCAAAATCAACTCAAGAACGATCCGTAAAAATAATATGCATCCAACTTGGATCATATCATGTGGTATCTAGAGCCCAGATTCTTTAGTTGATAGAGTTCTTGTTTTGTTTTTTTGTACTTCTTCTTTATTGCTTTCCAAACATCAAGCACCATTGCTTGAATGTCATAATTATACACAATCCTGATCATTTTTGATCTCTGCCATTTCTAAGAATTGGCAACATTCTTTACTTTCCGTTCTTTACTTTTTGTCATTTAAATTCCAGTCTTTTTATTTTCTACCTTTAATTTCTGTTCTTTAATTGCTACGCAATATTTACAGCTTTGATCTTATCAATTCTATATCCGTTGCTGTTATATGTTTTATAGCACCTTAACTTGAAAGGAAACTCCTAAATACACAATTGGGAATAACATTTGGAACTAAAATTGCAAGAATCATTTTTTTTAAGTGCAAAAAAGAGAACAAGGGCGTGAAAAATAGTATTAAAAAAAAAAGACCACTCAAGCAAGATTAAGTTTGAATGCCTTGTGAATTTCATTAAGCGGTGCTATTCTACATTCCTTGCGCATTTCTTTTTCTTCTTATTTCTTCTAGTTCTACCTTTCTTTTTAATTAGCTTTTCTTGCTTGTCTTTTAAATTCCTTTGAGTTTTGTCTAGAGTTTCATCCGTTCTTCATCTTCTGAGTGCTTACTCTTGTGAGGACCACTACCTTTGTAAGAGCATTTGGTAATTGAAACGCGAGGGGTTCATTTAAGAACTTGAAAAGAGAACTTGAGTGGTAAAAGGCAAGAGCGTTTTCATTAAACAAAAGTCTAATTGTGTGAAACACGAGTGGAATCAATCTAAGAGTGTATACACGAGAGAAGAGTGAGTGAGGGCCTTGTTTTATTGAGTTCACTAACTTATTGATTTTGTACAATGTCTAAGGAAGGAGACCCAAGTGGAAGTCCCCCTCCTTCCCCAAGGAAATTATCTGCAAATCATATTTCAAGCTTCTTGACCAGAATCGGCTTTTAACATGGTGAAAAATGGGATGGAAGTCTAAGACGAATTCTTGGACGGAATTTTACTTGTGATGAAGGATTAAATTCGAGGACGAATTCTTTCGAAGGGGGAGGGCATGATGGAGACCAAGGAAGCTCAAGTGGAACCCCAATGGGTCCAATGCCAAGGAAGCACTGCGAGGACTTGGAGGCCCAATGACAAGGTCAAGAGCTAAGAGGGCTAAGGAGGATTTGGACAAAGCAGTCAACCACTTTCTTTCACTGAAGCCCATTCTAGAAGAAGAAGAAGCACTCAAGATGGTCCAAATGATCCAAGTTGATGAAGAGCCCAAATGTGGGGACATGATTTCTTCTTAGTCAATTTTATTTAATTATGTATTTGAACCTTTTAATTTTCTTAGTTTTGGTTCTTATTTTCTTTTTGGGTTAATTTTATAATAAGGGCCTATTGTTTGGGCTTAAGTTGCGTATAATAGAGTTAGGGTTTTCAATTGGGCCTAGGCCACATTTGCACTAGGATTAGGTTTTAAAATGTGCTAGCTTGCAGCCTCCTTTAGCTAGACCTAGCTGCATACCTAATGCCTATAAATAGGCTTATGTTTACTGTATTTGGCACTTTTGACTTAGAGAATAATATTACACTCTTTTGTGGGTTTTGAGAGCTTAGTTCTCTTAGGTTCTTGGTAGAGCCATCTTGGTTCTTATCAAAGGTTTCCTTACCTTTGTGGCGAATCTTCGCTTGACTTATCACTCTCCAAGAGTGTGGCGTCTTCTTCCATCCATTCCTTTTCCTTTTTCATCTTTTTTCCATTTTTTACTATTCACATTACTGTTCACGTTACTGTTCACGCTACTGTTCACGTCACTATTCATCCTTTTATTGTTTAATTCTTTGAAACCCAAAATCAACTCAAGAATGATCCGTAAAAATAATATGCATCCAACTTGGATCATATCAATTATGGTGTTGGTGATTCACCTTGCTTGTGTTTATCACGCTTCAAGAGGTAAATTTTAAAAACTCGGATTATGGACTTTTCGCATGGATCCTGTGTGGAAATCCTATTATTCCGCTGCGAGATATTTTGATCCGCAATTCCCAACAATATTCTATATGTGTGTGTGTGTTTTTTTGATATTCTCTGTGTGTGTGTGTGTGATATTCTTTGTGTGCGTGTGCGTGTGTATGTGAAATTCTCTCTATTGGTGTATGTTTGTGTGAAATTTTGTGTCTATGCGTGTGATATTCTCTGTGTGTGTGTGTGTGAGAGTGCGCGTGAAAATATTCTGCGTGTGTGTGTGTGTGTGAGAGAGAGAGAGAGATTCTATGTTTATGTGAGTGTGATATCTTTGTGTTTTTGTGTGTGTGTGTTTGTTTGTTTGTTTGATATTCTCTCGTGTTGTGTGAGTGATATTTTGTTTGTGTGTGCGTATGTTTGTGGGAAATTTTGTATGTGTGTGTGTGACATTCTGTTTGTGCGCGTGTGTGTGATATTGTGTGTGTGCGTGTGCGTGTGATATTCTATGTGTGTGTGATATTCCCTCTCTCTCTCTCTTTGTGTGTGTTGCGCCTGTGTGTGTGTGTGTGATGTGATATTCTGTGTGTGTATGTGTGAGAGAGAGAGAGAGAGAGAGATTCTGTGTTTGTGTGAGTGTGTGTATGTGTGTATGTGATATTCTGTGTGTGTGCATGTGTGTGTGTGAGAGAGATTCTATGTTTGTGTGTGTGTGTCTGTGTGATATTCTTTATGTTTACGTATGTGTTTGTGTGTCATATTCTCTCTCTCTATGTGTGTGTGTGAGTGATATTTTATGTGTGTGTGTGTGTGTGTGTGTGTTTTGTGTGTGTGTGACATTCGGTATGTGTGTGTGTGTGTGTGAGTGTGCATGTGATATTCTTTGTGTGTGTGTGCGTGTGATATTCTTTGTGTGTGTGTGCGATATTCTCTGTGTTTGTGCGTGATATTCTCTGTGTGTGTGTGTGTGTGTGTGATACTCTGTGTGTGTGTGTGTGTGTTTTTCTGATATTCTGTGTGTGTGTGTTTCTAATGGAGACCAAGGAAGCTCAAGTGGAAGCCCAACGGGCCTAATGCCCAAAGATGCACTGCGAGGACTTAGAGGCCCAATGACAAGGTCAAGAGCTAAGAAGGCTAAGGAGGATTCGGACAAAGAAGTCAAGCACTTTCTCTCACTCAAGCCCATTCCAGAAGTAGGAGCACTCAAGATGGTCCAAATGATCCAAGTTGATGAAGGGCCCAATGTGGGAGCATAATTTCTTCATTGTCAATTTTATTTAATTATGTATTTGAACCTTTTGATTTTCTCATTTTTTGTTCTTATTTTCTTTTTGAGATAATTTTGTAGTAAGGGCCTATTGATTGGGCTTAACTTGCGCATAGCAGAGCGAGGGATAGGTACTGCCTTCCAATTGGGCCTTTGCCACATTTGCGCTAGGATTAGGATTAAAAATGCACTAGCTTGCTGCCTCCTTTTGCTAGACCTAGCCGCATACCTAATGTCTATAAATAGGCTTGTGTTTACATATTTATCACTCCTTTAGATTACGAATATTCGCTTGACTTATCACTCTCCAAGAGTGTGGCGTCTTCTTCCTTCCATTCCTTGTCTTTTTCCATATCTTCTATTTTTTACTGTTCATGCATATTGTTCATGCATTACTATTCATCGTTTAATTCTTTAAAACATGAAATCAACTTAGGGACGATCCGTAAAAAATAATATTCATCCAACTTGGATCATATCATGTGGTATCTAGAGCCCGAATTCTAGAGTTGATAGAGTTCTTGTATTTTTTTGTACTTGTTCTTATTGCTTTCCAAACATCAAGCACCATTGCTTGAATGTCATAATTATACACAACCTTGATCATCATTGATCCCTACTATTCCTAAGAATTGGCAACATTCTTTACTTTCTGTTCTTTACTTTTTGCCATTTAAATTCCAGTCCTTTTAATTTCTGCCTTTAGTTTCTGTTCTTTAATTTCTAAGCAATATTTACAGCTTTGATCTTATCAACTCCATATTCATTACTGTTATATGTTTTATAGCACCTTAATTTGAAAGGAAACTCCTAAATACACATTTGGGCATAACATTTGGAACTAAAATTGCGAGAATCAATTTTTTTTAAGTGCAAAAAGAGAACAAGGGAGTGAAAATAGTATAAAAAAAAGAAACTGCCCTTGCACTTAAGCAAGATTAAGTTTGAATGCCTTGTGAATTTCATTAAGCGGTGCTATTCTATATACCTTGCACATTTCTTTTTCTTCTTATTTCTTTTAAGTTTTACCTTTCTTTTTAATTAGCTTTTCTTACTTGTCTTTTCAATTCCTTTGAGTTTTGTCTAGAGTTTCATCATTTCTTCAACTTCTGAGTGCTTACTCTTGTGAGGAGATCTTTGTAAGAGCTTTTGGTAATTGAAACATGAGAGGGTTCATTTAAGAACTTGCAAAGAAAGCTTGAGTCATAAAAGGCAAGAGCGTTTTCATTAAACAATAGCCAAATTATGTGAAACACGAGTGGAATCAATCTAAGAGTGTATACACACGAGAAGAATGAGTGAGGACCTTGTTTTATTGTGTTCACTAACTTGTTGATTTTGTATAATGTCTAAGGAAGGAGATCCAAGTGGTAGTCCTGTTAGTGTATGCCCTAGAGGCTAATACATTTTCTATATTTACATACATTCTATTATGCTATTTTATATATGAGGCATTTCATTTATTGTGTTCTTTTTGATAAACATAATAAAGTCCTTAGAATAGTAAGTTTGATGCCATAGGACATCAAGTGGATGACTTGATCGTGAGATCCTTTTGGTTACAACACTATTCTTAAATTTCCCTAGTCAAGTATTATTGTTAATTAGGACAACAATAATACATTGAGACTAGTATGTGTAGAGACTGATGACCGCATCTCACGGGTCATGGATATGAGATATCAAGTCTTCACATGGGTACATATTAGAGTAATGATGTAATCTTGGATGACCCACCATGAGAATGCTACATGGATCGTTACGTGAGTGTCATAAGCGATTCTCATAGTGACAATGGTGTTTGTGGTCCTTTGACTTGAAATCAATACGATTCCTACATGAGGAGTTGTGTGTTTTAATGCCATCAAACGTCATCTGTAACAAGGTGATTATAAAGTTGGTTATTGGACATACCGCAAATCATGCAGAGGGATGAGTGACCTAGATGGAATTTGTCACTCCTACATAACAGAGCCTTCGATTGAGTGAGACTGCGAAAAATGCATGGCCATGCTCAAATGAGTCAATATGAGATATTGATCTCATTTGTTGTTACAAAATCTACTCGAGTATCAGGAAACGAATGATTGGACTATACAAGGGTGACGCATTCCATGCCTTGTGTTCAATCTAGATATCTTGACAAATGGACTAAACGACACGGAAACATTGGTCACGAAAAGGTTTATTATCATAGGGAGCTACACAATAAGGTACAAAGAAGGGAGTAGGAGTGTGAATGAGTACTTCAAAGAGATATAGGTTGCCTTGATAAGAGCCAACATTGTTGAAGAGAGGGAGGCAACCATGTCTCGGTTTCTTCATGGTCTCAACCAAGACATTAGTGATATTGTGGAGTTGCAACATAATGTTGAGCTTGAAGACTTGGTGCATCAAGCCATGAAGGTGGAGCAACAACTCAAGAGGAAGGGTACTTTGAAGAAGGCTTCTTCCAACTTCAACACAACAAGTTGGAAGGACAAGCAAAAGAAGGAGGGATCCTCTTCTAGTCCAAAGGAACTTGTGGCTGCCCCTAAGGCCACCATGCCAACTACTTCCACTTCATCTTCTACTTCTAAAAACAAGGACATTAAATGCTTTAAGTGTTTAGGAAGGGGACACATAGCTTCTCAATGCCCAAGTAAGAAAACAATGGTGATGAGGGACAATGGGAGCATCATTAGTGAATCTTCTTCTATTTCATCAAGTGAGGAGGAAAGTGATTGTGACGCTATTCCATAAGAGGGAGACTTATTGATAGTAAGAAGATTGCTGGGAAGTCAAGCTAAAGAGAAGGATCAAAGCCAAAGAGAGAACATTTTCCACATAAGATGTCTCATTCAAGGGAAGCTGTGCTCTTTGATTATTGATGGGAGAAGTTGTACCAATGTTGCAAGTACTAGATTGGTGACCAAACTAAACCTAAAAACTACTCCACACTCACGGCCTTATAAGCTCCAATGGCTAAGTGGGGATGTTGAGTTGTTGGTGAACCAACAAGTATTGGTAAGCTTCTCAATTGGTAAATATAACGATGAAGTCCTATGTGATGTTGTTGTCGTGGAGGCCAGACATATTTTACTTAGAAGGCCAGACATATTTTACCTAGTGATTCTTGAGCCTAATTTGCATTTTAGAATGTCATCTTTCACGTCGTTTTGGAATCGCTCAATTCTGAGTAGTATAGTGTGAGATACAGCTGTTTTTAAACAAGTGCGTCATTTTGGTTGGTCACTCAAGGATAGATCCGAATTTTTACATGATCTTTCTAGGATCATATCATGTGGTATCTAGAGCCATCCTTCCTAGAGTGACTTTTGGTCTCATTCTTCCCACCACCTATCATGGAGTCTCTAATGAAGAAAAATGATGCCAAACAAAGGGAGGATCTTTTCTATTCTAGATGCTATGTGAAGGACAAGACATGTAGCTTGGTCATTGATAGAAAGGGTTACACTAATCTAGCTAGTACCACCATGGTGCAAAAGTTGGGACTTCCTATTCTACAGCATCCACAACCGTATAAGCTTTGGTGCATCCCGGAGTTTAGCGATCTCGGTGACGTGATGGTGAACAAACAAGTGCGAGTGTCGTTCCGGATTGGGAGATAAGAAGATGAGGTATTATGTGATGTGGTGCCCATAGAATCGACACACTTGTTACTTGGGCGTCCTTGGAGGGTCGAACGACAAGCGAGATATGATACCTATAAGTGTAAGTACTCATTTGTATTTAATAATCGCCAAATTACTCTTGTACCATTGTCACCAAAACAAGTGTATGAAGATCAAATGCACTTGAAAATCGAGAGTGAGAAAGGAAGAATGATTGAGAAAAAAATTGAAGAAGGTTCGGTGGATGAGGTAAAAGTTGAGAGTACATTTGAAGAGAAAGAAAAGAAAGATGAAAGTATGGAAAAGAATGAGGAAAAAGAAAAGGATGAGAGCATAAAAGAAAGTGTTGTGAAAAATGAAAACTTGAATTCTTGTTTTGAAGTTATTCCTAATTCTTTGCCTAGTTGTGTTGAATCTCTTTTCAAGGAAATTGAGTTTGTTCCTCCAAAGGAAGCTTGTAAGACAATTGAAGATATGATTCCAAAGGAAGAATGCAAAGCATCCATTTGCTTTGAATTGCAAGAGGAAAGTAAGGAAGTTGAAGAAACAATTTCAAGGGAGGTGCCCCATGGATTCAAAAGAGTTGTGTTTGAACCCGGAGGATGAAGACGATTCCTAAAGGCAATAAATTCGAGGTCGAATTCTCTTCAAGAGGGAGGGAATGATACAAATCAAGAATGATGTCCAATTTAAGGCCAAATTGATTTTTGATGAAAATTTTATTTTCATTAGTGAGAAATTCGTTGACTTGTTTTGGCTTTATCTTGCACTACAGAACTCGGATTAGTGCATTCTTTAGTTCATTGGAAAGCTAAGAAAATTATCTACAAATCATATTTCAAGCTTCTTGACCAGAATCAGCCTCTATCATGGTGAAAATTGGGATGGAAATTTAAGACGAATTCTTGGACGAAATTTTACTTGTATTTTGGGCTTTCTATTATGTTTCTTTTATATTTTATTATTTTCAAGCCTAGAGCGTCTGTAATGTTCCGAATTCCTAGAGTTTCTTTCGGTTCAGCTACTTAGTGGAATGGTTAATGTTTTTATTAGCCACTTAGGGAATAGTTGTTTTCTTTTATGAGGGATTTTAGTCACTTTATGGTGACCTTTTGTTTGCATGATGTATGCAGCCCCTAAACTCTATATATGTACACATCTATGATGAATAAAAAAATAAGGATTTGATGTTCAATTTGGTTTGTCCAATTGTGAGAGTATTCCTCTCTTAGGTTCTTGACTGAGCCATAGATCTTATCAAGAGTTTCTCTTGTGGCGATCACTAACTTTGGTTTATCAATCAATCCTTGATTGTGGCACCAATCCACTTCTTATTTTCATCTCTCGTCTTAACCATTTTCCTTTTTTTGGTTGTTTTGCGATTTTCTAGTTCTCAAATTCTGTTAGTTTTCTCCTATTCGTATCTCATGATTTACTCATATTTTTCTAGTGATTCTTGAGCCTAATTTGCATTTTAGAACGTGATCTTTCACGACATTTTGGAATCGCTCAATTCTGAGTAGTATAGTGCGAGATACAGCTATTTTTAAACAAGTGCATCATTTTGGTTGGTCACTCAAGGATAGATCCGAATTTTTACATGATCTTTCTAGGATCATATCATGTGGTATCTAGAGCCATCCTTCCTAGAGTGACTTTTGGTCTCATTCTTCCCACCACCTATCATGGAGTCTCTAATGAAGAAAAATGATGCCAAACAAAGGGAGGATCTTTTCTATTCTAGATGCTATGTGAAGGACAAGACATGTAGCTTGGTCATTGATAGAAAGGGTTACACTAATCTAGCTAGTACCACCATGGTGCAAAAGTTGGGACTTCCTATTCTACAAAGATCCACAACCGTATAAGCTTTAGTGCATCCCGGAGTTTAGCGATCTCGGTGACGTGATGGTGAACAAACAAGTGCGAGTGTCGTTCCGGATTGGGAGATATGAAGATGAGGTATTATGTGATGTGGTGCCCATAGAATCGACACACTTGTTACTTGGGCGTCCTTGGAGGGTCGAACGACAAGCGAGATATGATACCTATAAGAGTAAGTACTCATTTGTATTTAATAATCGCCAAATTACTCTTTTACCATTGTCACCAAAACAAGTGTATGAAGATCAAATGCACTTGAAAATCGAGAGTGAGAAAGGAAGAATGATTGAGAAAAAAATTGAAGAAGGTTCGGTGGATGAGGTAAAAGTTGAGAGTACATTTGAAGAGAAAGAAAAGAAAGATGAAAGTATGGAAAAGAATGAGGAAAAAGAAAAAGATGAGAGCAAAAAAGAAAGTGTTGTGAAAAATGAAAACTTGAATTCTTGTTTTGAAGTTATTCCTAATTCTTTGCCTAGTTGTGTTGAATCTCTTTTCAAGGAAATTGAGTTTGTTCCTCCAAAGGAAGCTTGTAAGACAATTGAAGATATGATTCCAAAGGAAGAATGCAAAGCATCCATTGGCTTTGAATTGCAAGAGGAAAGTAAGGAAGTTGAAGAAACAATTTCAAGGGAGGTGCCCCATGGATTCAAAAGAGTTGTGTTTGAACCCGGAGGATGAAGACGATTCCCAAAGGCAATAAATTCGAGGTCGAATTCTCTTCAAGAGGGAGGGAATGATACAAATCAAGAATGATGTCCAATTTAAGGCCAAATTGATTTTTGATGAAAATTTTATTTTCATTAGTGAGAAATTCGTTGACTTGTTTTGGCTTTATCTTGCACTACAGAACTCGGATTAGTGCATTCTTTAGTTCCTTGGAAAGCTAAGAAAATTATCTACAAATTATATTTCAAGCTTCTTGACCAGAATCAGCCTCTATCATGGTGAAAATTGGGATGGAAATTTAAGACGAATTCTTGGACGGAATTTTACTTGTATTTTGGGCTTTCTATTATGTTTCTTTTATATTTTATTATTTTCAAGCCTAGAGCGTCTTTAATGTTCCGAATTCCTATAGTTTCTTTCGGTTCAGCTACTTAGTGGAATGGTTAATGTTTTTATTAGCCACTTAGGGAATAGTTATTTTCTTTTATGAGGGATTTTAGTCACTTTATGGTGACCTTTTGTTTGCATGATGTATGTAGCCCCTAAACTCTATATATGTACACATCTATGATGAATAAAAAAATAAGGATTTGATGTTCAATTTGGTTTGTCCAATTGTGAGAGTATTCCTCTCTTAGGTTCTTGACTGAGCCATAAATCTTATCAAGAGTTTCTCTTGTGGCGATCACTAACTTTGGTTTATCAATCAATCCTTGATTGTGGCACCAATCCACTTCTTATTTTCATCTCTCGTCTTAACCATTTTCCTTTTTTTGGTTGTTTTGCGATTTTCTAGTTCTCAAATTCTGTTAGTTTTCTCCGATTCGTATCTCATGATTTACTCATATTTTTCTAGTGATTCTTGAGCCTAATTTGCATTTTAGAACGTGATCTTTCACGTCGTTTTGGAATCGCTCAATTCTGAGTAATATAGTGTGAGATACAACTGTTTTTAAACAAGTGCGTCATTTTGGTTGGTCACTCAAGGATAGATCCGAATTTTTACATGATCTTTCTAGGATCATATCACTCCCCACTTGATGAAATAGAAGAAGATTCACTAGTGATGCTCCCATTGTCCCTTATCACCATTGTTTTCTTATTTGGGCGTTGAGAAGCTATGTGTCCCCTTCTCAAACACTTGGAGCATTTAATGTCCTTATTTTTAGAAGTAGAAGATGAAGTGGAAGTAGTAGGTAAGGTGGCCTTAGGGGCAGCCACGGGTTCCTTTGGACCGAAAGAGGATCCCTCCTTCTTTTGCTTGTCCTTCCAACTTGTGAGAGTATTCCTTTCTTAGGTTCTTGACTGAGCCATAAATCTTATCAAGAGTTTCTTTTGTGGTGATCACTAACTTTGGTTTATCAATCAATCCTTGATTGTGGCACCAATCCACTTCTTATTTTCATCTCTCGTCTTAACCATTTTCCTTTTTTTGGTTGTTTTGCGATTTTCTAGTTCTCAAATTCTGTTAGTTTTCTCCGATTCGTATCTCATGATTTACTCATCTTTTTCTAGTAATTCTTGAGCCTAATTTGCATTTTAGAACGTGATCTTTCACGTCGTTTTGGAATCGCTCAATTCTGAGTAATATAGTGTGAGATACAACTGTTTTTAAACAAGTGCGTCATTTTGGTTGGTCACTCAAGGATAGATCCGAATTTTTACATGATCTTTCCAGGATCATATCACTCCCCACTTGATGAAATAGAAGAAGATTCACTAGTGATGCTCCCATTGTCCCTTATCACCATTGTTTTCTTATTTGGGCGTTGAGAAGCTATGTGTCCCCTTCTCAAACACTTGGAGCATTTAATGTCCTTATTTTTATAAGTAGAAGATGAAGTGGAAGTAGTAGGTAAGGTGGCCTTAGGGGCAGCCACGGGTTCCTTTGGACCGAAAGAGGATCCCTCCTTCTTTTGCTTGTCCTTCCAACTTGTTGTGTTGAAGTTGGAAGAAGCCTTCTTCAAAGTACTCTTCCTCTTGAGTTGTTGCTCCACCTTCATGGCTTGATGCACTAAGTCTTCAAGCTCAATATAATGTTGCAACTCCACAGTATCACTAATGTCTCGGTTGAGACCATGAAGAAACCGAGCCATGGTTGCCTCCCTTTCTTCAACAATGTTGGCTCTTATCAAGGCAACCTCCATCTCTTTGAAGTACTCATCCACACTCCTACTCCCTTGAGAGAGCCTTTGTAACTTATTATGTAGCTCCCTATGATAATAAGATGGTACAAACCTCCTCCTGATCAAAGTCTTCATTTCATCCCAAGTAATGATAGGATGCTCTCTATATCTTGCCCTTTCTTTTTGAGCTTGATTCCACCAAATCAAAGCATAATCTGTGAACTCAAGTGCAGCCACCTTCACTTTCTTTCCTCTCATGTCTCCTTCTTCCTCCTTGCCTCCTATCATCTCTCCTTTCTCTTTCAGATTCATAGGATTCTTCATCATGGTTGGAAGTTCTATCCCTCTCTAACTTATCAATCCTCTCATGGATTTCATCACTTTGTCCTTAAAGAAGCCTTTCCAAATGCCTTGTTAGGGCTTGCATTTGTAATGTCATTGCGGGAAGGAGGGGGACTTCCACTTGGGTCTCCATCCTTTGACATTGTACAAAATCAATAAGTTAGTGAACACAATAAAACAAGGTCCTCACTCACTCTTCTCACGTGTACACTTTTAGTTGATTCCACTCGTGTTTCACACAATTAGGCTTTTGTTTAATGAAAACGCTCTTGCCTTTTACCACTCAAGTTCTCTTTTCAAGTTCTTAAATGAACCCTCTCGCGTTTCAATTACCAAAAGCTCTTACAAAGGTAGCGGTCCTCACAAGAGTAAGCACTCAGAAGTTGAAGAAAGGATGAAACTCTAGACAAAACTCAAAGGAATTTAAAAGACAAGCAAGAAAAGCTAATTAAAAAGAAAGGTAGAACTCAAAAGAAATAAGAAGAAAAAGAAATGCGTAAGGTATGTAGAATAGCACCGCTTAATGAAATTCACAAGGCATTCAAACTTAATCTTACTTAAGTGCAAGGGCAGTCTCTTTTTTTTTCTTTTTTTTAATAATACTTTTCTTGCCCTTGTTCTCTTTTTGCACTTAAAAAAATTGATTCTTGCAATTTTAGTTCCAAATGTTATGCCTAATTATGTATTTAGGAGTTTCCTTTTGAGTTAAGGTGCTATAAAACATATAACAGCAATTGATATAGAGTTGATAAGATCAAAGCTGTAAACATTGTGTTGAAATTAAAGAACAAAAATTAAAGGCAGAAAATAAAAGGACTGGAATATAAATGGCAAAAAGTAAAGAATGGAAAGAATGTTGCCAATTCTTAGAAATGGCAGAGATCAATGATGATCAAGATTGTGTATAATTATGACATTCAAGCAATGGTGCTTGATGTATGGAAAGCAATAAAGAACAAGTACAAAAAACAAAACAAGAACTCTATCAACTAAAGAATCCGGGCTCTAGATACCACATGATATGATCCAAGTTGGATGCATATTATTTTTACGGATCGTTCTTGAGTTGATTTTGTGTTTTAAAGAATTAAACAATAAAAGGATGAATAGTAACATAAATAGTGCGTGAACAGTATGATGAACAGTGCGGTGAACAGTAGCGTGAACAGTGAATGAACAGTACCGTGGATAGTAAAAAATGGAAACGATGGAAAAGGAAAAGGAATGGATGGAAGAAGACGCCACAGTCTTGGAGAGTGTTATGTCAAGCGAAGATTCGCCACAAAGGTATGGAAACCTTTGATAAGAACCAAGATGGCTCTACCAAGAACCCAAGAGAACTAAGCTCTCAAAACCCACAAAGGAGTGCAATATTATTCTCTAAGTCAAAAAGTGCCAAATACAGTAAACACAAGCCTATTTATAGGCATTAGGTATGCAGCTAGGTCTAGCTAAAGGAGGCAGTAAGCTAACACATTTTAAAACCTAATCCTAGTGCAAATGTGGCCTAGGCCCAATTGGAAACCCTAGCTCTATTATGCGCAACTTAGGCCCAAACAATAGGCCCTCATTATAAAATTAACCCAAAAAGAAAATAAGAACTAAAACTAAGAAAATTAAAAGGTTCAAATGCATAATTAAATAAAATTGACTAAGAAGAAATCATGTCCCCACATTTGGGCCCTTCATCAACTTTGATCATTTGGACCATCTTGAGTGCTTCTTCTTCTAAAATGGGTTTCAGTGAAAGAAAGTGGTTGACTGCTTTGTCCAAATCCTCCTTAGCCTTCTTAGCTCTTGACCTTGTCATTGGGCCTCCAAGTCCTCGCAGTGCTTCTTTGGGCATTGGGCCCATTGGGGTTCCACTTGAGCTTCTTTGGTCTCCATCAATTTGAACTCGGCGGATGAAGATGATTCCCAAAGGTAATAAATTCGAGGTCGAATTCTCTTCAAGGGGGAGTGATATAATCCAAGTTGAATGCATATTTTTTTTTACGGATCGTTCTTGAGTTTTTGATGAAAAATTATTCTCACAAAGGAATGATGCAAATCAAGAATGATGTCCAATTTAAGGCCAATTTGATTTTCGATGAAATTTTTATTTTCATTAATCATGAACCTGTTGACTTATTTTGGCTATATCTTGCGCTACAGATCTCCGATTGGGACATTCTTTAGTGTGTTAGTAAGCTAAGGAACTTATCTACAAATCTTATTCGAAACTTCTTGACTAGATTCGGCTTCTATCATGGTGAAAAATGTACTGGAATTTGAAGATAAATTTTTAGACGAAGTTTTCTTATTTATTTCTATTAAATAAAGTGTAATAAACTTTGTGTATGGACGGTGCACATTTTTATTAAGCTTCTTGGGAGGGCAACCTTTGGCTTGCATGCTTAGGTAACTCCTTTTTAGAAGTCATGAACCACTTTTATTATCCACTTAATTGTCATTAGTTACTTTAATTAGCCACTAAGTGGATTAGTTATTGCTTTTCTGGGGAATTTGTCAAAATTATGGTGACCTTTTGTATGAATATTCTATGCAGCTCCTAAACTCCACATATGTACACATCTATGATGAATGAAAAAAAAAACGTTTGGATGTTCAATTTGGATTTGTTCCAATTGTGAGAGTGTTTTGCCTCTCTTAGGTTCTTCATTGAACCAACCTTTTTGATCTTATTAAGAGTCCAAGCCACATGTGTTGATTCTCGCCTTGGCTTATCAATTCCCCTTGGAATTGTGGCGTGTATCATTCCATTCCTTATCTTGTCGATTTGATTGTTTTCTTTTTCTTAGAATTTTTGTTGGTCACTCAAGGATTGATCCGAATTTTTACATCATCTTTTTTTTTTAGGATCATATTATGTGGTATCTAGAGCCATCCTTCCTAGAGTGATTTTTGATCTTGTTCTTCGATTTTTTTTCCAAAAAAAAAACTTTCTTCTTCCCACCACATATTGTGGCAACCCTATTCCTTGAAATGGAAAAGATTGCAAAGACAAATGGAGGAGTTCAATGAGATGCTTAAAAAGCTAGGACAAATAAAAAGGAGGAGGCATGGAGGAAGGAGATATGAGAGAAGAGATAGAGAAATTGAAAGGGAGAAAAAGGAGAACAAAAAAAGGGTGAGAAAATAGGAGAGAATGAAAAGACAAATAGAAAGTTTTGAAGCACATGTGAAGGAAATGGTTGAAGACTCCAAAAAAGAAAGTGAGGTGAACAAAACAAACTTCAATGCTTGTTTTGATGCTAATCCTAATTCTTTGCCTAGCTGTGTTGATTCTCTTGTGAAGGAGATTGAGTGTGTTCCTCCAAAGGAAGCTTGCAAGACATTTAATGAAATTGAAGATGTTCCTCAAAGGAAGCTTGCACAATCAATGAAATTGAAGATGAAATTCCAAAGGAAGAATGCAAAGCATAAATTGGAGTTGAATTGCAAGAGGAAGATAAGGAGATGAAGACGACTAGAGAGTGGCTTACACTTAAAGCTAAGAATAAGTCTTCAAATTCACTTGGAAAGTCATGGCAATCTATTACTCTAATACCTATTTCTAGATTAGCTTGTGGAATCAAATGTTGGGATTCTTCTACTTTGGTTCATTTGTCTAACATTTCTCCCCTAGGTCATGAAGAAAAGAATAGTGAAGGCCAAAGTAGAGAGCCTCTTTATGAACAAAACTGAGGTGCAAAAAGTATTCTTTGAAGAGGCAAAGGTTGAAAGAAAAATTGAGAGTCTTCCTATAAAAGAAAATAAGGAAGTTGAAGAAACAATTCCAAGAGAGGTGTCCCATGGATTCAAAAGAGTTGTGTTTGAACTCGGAGGAAGAAGACGATTCCCAAAGGCAATAAATTCGAGGTCGAATTCTCTTCAAGGGGGAGTGATATAATCCAAGTTAGATGCATATTGTTTTTACAGATCGTTCTTGAGTTTTTGATGAAAAATTATTCTCACAAAGGAACGATGCAAACCAAGAATGATGTCTAATTTAAGGCTAATTTGATTTTTGATGAAAATTTTATTTTCATTAGTCATGAACCTGTTGACTTATTTTGGCTATATTTTGTGCTACAGATATCCGATTGGGACATTCTTTAGTGCGTTGGAAAGCTAAGGAACTTATCTACAAATCTTAGAGGTAAATCATTTAAAAACTCAGATTATGGCTTTTTCGCATGGATCCTCGATGGAAATCCCTGTTTTCCGCTGCGTGTTGTATCTGCAAAAATTCCCAACACAAATTGCCAATGCCTCCCAAGCAAAATATGGCCAGCCTCCATAGGAACAACATCACACAAAATATCATCTTTATACTTACCAATTGACAAACTTACCATCACTTGTTGATTCACTATCAACTCACCATTCTCACTTAGCCATTGAAGCTTGTATGGTCGGGGGTGAGGAGTAGTTTTAAGGTCAAGTTTTCTTACCAAGCGAGTGCTTGCCACATTAGTGCAACTTCCCTTATCAATAATCAAAGAGCACACCTTCCCTTGAATGAGGTATCTTGTATGGAAAATGTTCTCTCTTTGGCCTTCATCCTTCTCTTTAGCTTGACTTCCTAATAATCTTCTTACCATCAATAAGTCTCCCTCTTGTAGAATAACCTCACAATCACTTTCCTCCTCACTTGATGAAATAGAAGAAGATTCACTAGTGATGCTCCCATTGTCCCTTATCACCATTGTTTTCTTATTTGGGCATTGAGAAGTTATGTGCCCCCTTCCCAAACACTTGAAGCATTTAATGTCCTTATTTTTAGAAGTAGAAGATGAAGTGGAAGTAGTAGGCAAGGTGGCCTTGGGGGTAGCCACGGGTTCCTTTAGACCGAAAGAGGATCCCTCCTTCTTTTGCTAATCCTTCCAACTTATTGTGTTGAAGTTAGAAGAAGCCTTCTTCAAAGTACCCTTCCTCTTGAGTTGTTGCTCCACCTTCATGACTTGATGCACTAAGTCTTCAAGCTCAACATAATGTTGCAACTCCACAATATCACTAATGTCTCGGTTGAGACCATGAAGAAACCGAGCCATGGTTGCCTCCCTATCTTCAACAATGTTGGCTCTTATTAAGGCAACCTCCATCTCTTTGAAGTACTCATCCACATTCCTACTCCCTTGAGAGAATCTATGTAACTTATTATGTAGCTCCCTATGATAATAACACGGTACAAACCTCCTCCTCATCAAAGTCTTCATTTCATCCCAAGTAATGATAGGATGCTTTCTATATCTTGCCCATTCTTTTTGAGCTTGATCCCACCAAATCAATGCATAATCTGTGAACTCAAGTGCAGCTACCTTCACTTTCTTCTCTTCATTGTAGTCATGGCATGAGAAGATTTGCTCAATTTTCATCTCCCACTCAAGATATGCTACCTGATACAAACCAAGAATGATGTCCAATTTAAGGCCAAATTGATTTTTGATGAAAATTTTATTTTCATTAGTGAGGAATTTATTAACTTGTTTTGGCTTTATCTTGCACTACAGAACTTGGATTAGTGTATTCTTTAGTTCGTTGGAAAGCTAAGGAAATTATCTACAAATCATATTTCAAGCTTCTTGACCAGAATCGGCCTCTATCATGGTGAAAAATGGGATGGAAATTTAAGACGAATTCTTGGACACAATTTTACTTGTATTTTGGGCTTTCTATTATGTTTCTTTTATATTTTCAAGCCTAGAGTGTCTTTAATGTTCCAAATTCCTAGAGTTTCTTTTGGTTCAATTTATTTAGCTACTTAGTGGAATGGTTAATGCTTTTATTAGCCACTTAAGGAATAGTTATTTCTTTTATGAGAGATTTTATGTCACTTTATGGTGACCTTTTGTTAGCATGATGTATGCAACCCCTAAACTCTATATATGTACACATCTATGATGAATGAAAATAACTTGGATGTTCAATTTGGATTTGTTCCAATTGTGAGAGTGTTTAGCCTCTCTTAGGTTCTTCATTGAACTAACCCCTTTGATCTTATCAAGAGTCCAAGACCCTTGTGGCGATCCTCACCTTGGCTTATCAATTTCCCTTGGAATTGTGGCGCCTACCATTCCATTCCTTATCTTGTCCATTTGATTGTTTTCTTCTTCTTCGAATTTTATTTTTTTGTCACTCAAGGATATATCCAAATTTCTACATTATCTTCTCTGGTTCATATCTTGCATTTTAAAAATTGTTTTCTGGTGATTCATGAGCCAAATTCCTGATTCAAAACGTCCTCTTTCACCGCGGTTTGGAATTGCTCAATTTCGAGTAGCGTAGCACAAGATACAAGCATTTTTAAACAAGACATCCTTTGTGAGATCAATTTCGTGAAATCCACCCTAGATAGATCCGTAAAAGTGAAACCATGGTAAGTGGATTCACATCATTTGGTATCAAAGCTCAGTTCTAGGGAGGATTTGAGGCTGCCTACAAGTGTGATATGGCAGGTTCTAAAGAGGAGACTTCCTCTCAAGGGGCTGCAACCAATAAGTGGCTATTGGAGGCATTAACCCAAAATTTTCAAAGGTTGTTGAAGGAACAAACTGAGACAATTCACAAGAAGTTTAATCGACTTGAGGAGAGGTTATCTAACTCAAGAAGATGCAAGGAAAAGAAGGCCAATCAAGATGGTTTTACCGATAAGCTTTCTTTTATGCATAATGGTTGCAAGACCACCCTTGTACCCTTGTCTCCAATAAAGGTGTGTGAGGTTCAAAGAAAATTAAGAGAAATGAGTGAAAAAGAGAGAAATGAACTAGAGAGAAAAGAAAAAGAGAAAGAGTTAGAAAAAGAAAAAGAGAGAGAGTTAGAAAAAGAAAAAGAATTTGAAAAAGGAAAAAAGGAGGACAATGAAGAAGAAGTCGAGAGTGAAAGAAGAGAGCGCAAGAAATCTTGCTTGAATTCTTATGTTTCTAACACTTTTACTATTTCTAATAGTGTTGATTCAATGTTGCAGGAAAATATTGAAATGACTCCAAAGGAGGATATTGAGGAAAAAGTAGAGAGTCTCTTTATGAACAAAAGTGAGGTGGAAAAAGCATTCTTTGAAGAGGCAAAAGTTGAAAGAAAAATAGAGAGTCTTCCTATAAAAGAAAATAAGGAAGTTGAAGAAGCAATTCCAAGAGAGGTACCCCATGGATTCAAAAGAGTTGTGTTTGAACCCGGAGGGTGAAGACGATTCCCGAAGGTAATAAATTCGAGGTCGAATTTTCTTCAAGAGGGAGGGAATGATACAAACCAAGAATGATGTCCAATTTAAGGCCAAATTGATTTTTGATGAAAATTTTATTTTCATTAGTGAGGAATTTGTTAACTTGTTTTGGCTTTATCTTGCACTACAGAACTCAGATTAGTGTATTCTTTAGTTTGTTGGAAAGTTAAGGAAATTATCTACACATCGTATTTCAAGCTTCTTGACCAGAATCGGCCTCTATCATGGTGAAAAATGGGATGGAAATTTAAGACGAATTCTTGGACGGAATTTTACTTGTATTTTAGGCTTTCTATTATGTTTCTTTTATATTTTCAAGCCTAGAGTGTCTTTAATGTTCCAAATTCCTAGAGTTTCTTTTGGTTCAATTTATTTAGCTACTTAGTGGAATGGTTAATGCTTTTATTAGCCACTTAAGGAATAGTTATTTCTTTTATGAGGGATTTTATGTCACTTTATGGTGACCTTTTGTTAGCATGATATATGTACACATCTATGATGAATGAAAACAACTTAGATGTTCAATTTGAATTTGTTCCAATTGTCAGAGTGTTTAGTCTCTCTTAGATTCTTCATTGAACTAACCCCTTTGATCTTATCAAGAGTCCAAGACCCTTGTGGCAATCCTCACCTTGGCTTATCAATTTCCCTTGGAATTGTGGCACCTACCATTCCATTCCTTATCTTGTCCATTTGATTGTTTTCTTCTTCTTCGAATTTTGTTTTTTTGTCACTCAAGGATATATCCAAATTTCTACATTATCTTCTCTGGTTCATAGCTCGCAATTTACAAATTGTTTTCTAGTAATTCGTGAGCCAAATTCGTGATTCAAAACATCCTCTTTCACCTCGGTTTGGAATCGCTCAATTCCGAGTAGCGTAGCACGAGATACAAGCGTTTTTAAACAAGACGTCCTTTGTGAGATCAATTTCGTGAAATCCACCCTAGATAGATCCGTAAAAGTGAAACCATGGTAAGTGGATTCACATCACTACCGGATCAATCCTCCCTTGGAAGGAAGGTATTTTGATATTCACACCCCCAAGCCTCTCATTTTCTCTATCTCTCCTCTCATGTCTCCTTCTTCCTCCTTGCCTCCTATCATCTCTCATTTCTCTTTCGGATTCATGGGATTCTTCATCATGGTTGGAAGTTCTATTCCTCTCTAACCTATCAATCCTCTCATGGATTTCATCACTTTGTCTTTGAAGAAGCCTTTCCAAATGTCTTGTTAGGGCTTCCATTTGTAATGTCATTGCGGTTGTCCTTGGGGAAGGAGGGGGACTTCCACTTGGGTCTCCTTCCTTAGACATTGTACAAAATCAATAAGTTATAGTGAACACAATAAAACAAGGTCCTCGCTCACTCTTCTCACGTGTATACACTCTTAGATTGATTCCACTTGTGTTTCACACAATTAGGCTTTTGTTTAATGAAAACGCTCTTGCCTTTTACCACTCAAGTTCTCTTTTCAAGTTCTTAAATGAACCTTCTCGCGTTTCAATTACCAAAAGTTCTTACAAAGGTAGCGGTCCTCACAAGAGTAAGCTCTCAGAAGTTGAAGAAAGCATGAAACTCTAGACAAAACTTAAAGGAATTTAAAAGACAAGCAAGAAAAGCTAACTAAAAAGAAAGGTAGAACTCAAAAAAAATAAGAAGAAAAAGAAATGTGCAAGGTATGTAGAATAGCACCGCTTAATGAAATTCACAAGGCATTCAAACTTAATCTTGGATAAGTGTAAGGGCAGTCTCTTTTTTTTCTTTTTTTTAGTACTATTTTTCACGCCCTTGTTCTCTTTTTGCACTTAAAAAAAATTTATTCTTGCAATTTTAATTCCAAATGTTATGCCCAATTGTGTATTTAGGAGTTTCCTTTCAAGTTAAGGTGCTATAAAACATATAACAGCAATGGATATAGAGTTGATAAGATCAAAGCTGTAAATATTGCGTTGAAATTAAAGAATAGAAATTAAGGGCAGAAAATAAAAAAATTAGAATTTAAATGGCAAAAAGTAAAGAGCGGAAAGTAAAGAATGTTGCCAATTCTTAGAAATGGCAGAGATCAATGATGATCAAGATTGTGTATAAAAACTCTATCAACTCTAGAATCCGGGCTCTAGATACCACATGATATGATCCAAGTTGGATGCATATTATTTTTACGGATCGTTCTTCATTTGATTTCGTGTTTTAAAGAATTAATCAATGAAAGGATGAATAGTAATGTGAATAGTCTGTGAACAGTATGGTGAACAGTGCGTAAATAGTATCGTGAATAGTAAAAAATGGAAAAGATGGAAAAGGAAAAGGAATGGAAGGAAGAAGACGCCACACTCTTAGAGAGTGATAAGTCAAGCGAAAATTCGCCACAAAGGTAAGGAAACCTTTGATAAGAACCAAGATGGCTCTGTTGGGAATTGCGGATCAAAATATCTCGCAGCGGAATAATAGGATTCCCACACAGGATCCATGCGAAAAGTCCATAATCCGAGTTTTTAAAATTTACCTCTTGAAGCGTGATAAACACAAGCGAGGTGAATCACCAACACCGTAATAGTGATGATGTTTCTGCGGTATCCACACGAATATACTTGCAAAAGGAGTCACGCCTGCTTTTCGCGGTGCTAGGCTGCGAATAGAAGAGAAGAACCTTTCACTTGTCTCTCACTCACTTTCTTAGGTGCGGCTAGGGTTGTGATGTAACATCTATAGCAGCCCCCTTAATAGTACTATTTATAATAGTGGTTGCCTTAAGTGAGTGTGAGCATGAGCAAGGTAAGTCAGTGCAACCCTAAAACCCATCTGTCATGAGTTAGGCCCACAATTGAATCCGAGTCCAACTTGGATCCTTATTGCTCCAATTTAGTCTGTTCTAAGTGTGCGACCCTGCAGGTTCTCATGACGTTGGTAGTAATATTAAAATCTCATTTTAATATTACAAACAGTGAGCGGTATCTAGCAACACATCACTGCTACCCAAGTAATGAGAATGTCAATGATTTGACATAACCTATCCGTGATCAATGTTTCCGTGTAGTTTAGTCCCTTTTGTCAAGATATCTAGATTGAACACAAGGCATGGAATGCGTCACCCTTGTATAGTCCAATCATTCGTTTCCTGATACTCAAGTAGACTTTGTAACAACAAATGAGATCAATATCTCATATTGACTCATTTGAGCATGGCCATGCATTTCGCAGTCTCACTCAATCAGGGGGCTCGAAGATATCGCTCCTGTTATGTAGGAGTGACAAATTCCATCTAGGTCACTCACATCCCTCTGCATGATTTGCGGTATGTCCAATAACCAACTTTATAATCACCTTGTTACAGATGACGTTTGATGGCATTAAAACACACAACTCCTCATGTAGGAATCGTAGTGATTTCAGGTCAAAGGACCACAAACACCATTGTCACTATGAGAATCGCTTATGACACTCACGTAACGATCCATGTAGCGTTCTCATGGTGGGTCAGTCCATTACATCATTACTCTAATATGTACCAATGTGAAGACTTGATAGATCCAATCCATGACCCGTGAGATGCGGTCATCAGTCTCTACACATACTAGTCTCAATGTATTATTGTTGTCCTAATTAACAATAATACTTGACTAGGGACATTTAAGAATAGTGTTGTAACCAAAAGGATCTCACGATCAAGTCATCCACTTGATGTCCTATGGTATCAAACTTACTATTCTAAGGACTTTATTATGTTTATCAAAAAAGAACACAATAAATGAAATGCCTCATATATAAAAATAGCATAATAGAATATATGTAAATACAGAAAATGTATTAGCCTCTAGGGCATACACCAACAGGCTCTACCAAGAACCCAAGAGAACTAAGCTCTCAAAACTCACAAAGGAGTGCAATATTATTCTCTAAGTCAAAAAGTGCCAAATACAGTAAACACAAGCCTATTTATAGAGGTATGCAGCTAGGTCTAGCTAAAGGAGGCAGCAAGCTAGCGCATTTTAAAACCTAATCCTAGTGCAAATGTGACCTAGGCCCAATTGGAAACCCTGGCTCAATTATGCGCAAGTTAAGCCCAATCAATAGGCCCTTATTATAAAATTAACCCAAAAAGAAAATAAGAACCAAAACTGAGAAAATTAAAAGGTTCAAATACATAATTAATTAAAATTGACTAAGAAGAAATCATGTCCCCACATTTGGGCCCTTCATCAACTTGGATCATTTGGACCATCTTGAGTGCTTCTTCTTCTAGAATGGGCTTCAGTGAAAGAAAGTGGTTGACTGCTTTGTCCAAATCCTCCTTAGCCTTCTTAGCTCTTGACCTTGTCATTGGGCCTCCAAGTCCTCGCAGTGCTTCTTTGGGCATTGGGCCCATTGGGGTTCCACTTGAGCTTCCTTGGTTTCCATCATGCCCTCCCACTTCGAAAGAATTCATCCTCGAATTTAATACTTCATCACCTACTTCAAAAGGACTTAAGTCAGCCACAATAAATGTTGCACTAACCCCATACTTACCTGGTAGGTCAACATTGTAGGCATTGTCATTCATTCTTTCTAAGATTTGGAAGGGTCTATCTCCTCTAGGTAAGAGCTTAGATTTCCTTTGCAAAGGAAACCTTTCTTTTCGCATATGCACCCACACCCAATCTCCTGGTTCAAAAATAACTTGTCTCCTTCCCTTATTTGCTTGCTTAGCATATTGTTCCATCTTCCTTTTAATTTGAGTCTTGACTTGTTCATGGAACTTCCTCACATATTCAGCTTTTGCCTGTCCATCCCTATGAATTAAAGAAGAAACATTAGGTAGAGGCAGTAAATCAAGAGGGGTGAGGGGATTAAAACCATATGCAATCTCTAAAGGAGAAAAACTAGTAGTAGCATGCACAGCCCTATTATAAGCAAATTCAATAAGAGGTAAGCATTCTTCCCAGGTTTTGATGTTCCTCTTGATGATTAATCGCAGCAAGGTCGATAGGGTCCTATTCACCACCTCAGTTTGCCCATTGGTTTGTGGGTGGGAAGTGGTAGAGAAGAGTAGCTTAGTCCCAAGCTTGTTCCAAAGGGTCCTCCAAAAATGGCTTAAGAATTTTGAGTCCCTATCTGAGACTATGCTTTTGGGCAATCCATGAAGCCTCACCACTTCTTTAAAGAACAAGTCCACCACATGAATGGCGTCATCCACCTTATGGCAAGGGATGAAGTGGGCCATCTTGGAGAATCTGTCTACCACGACAAAAATGGAGTCTTTTCCTTTTTTTGAGCGGGGCAAACCTAGCACAAAATCCATAGACAAGTCAGTCCAAGGGGAATCAGGAATAGGTAGGGGTTATAGAGTCCATGAGGCATTACCTTTGATTTGGCTCTTTTACAAACAATGCACCTATCACATATTTTATGCACATCATGCTTCATGCCAGGCCAATTAAAAAGCTCATGCAACACATCTAAAGTCTTTTGGATCCCAAAGTGACCCATTAATCACCCCTCATGAGCTTCCCTAAGCAATAATTCACGTAAAGAGCTCTTAGGCACACACAAACGTCTTTGAATAAATGCCCATCTTGCCTATAGAACCCCTTATGCACCCCTTTTCCACATGCAGCATACATCTTGGAGAAATCATCATCATGCACATACAACTCTTTTATGTGTTCAAAACGAAGCATTTTTGTTTCAAGAGTAGCTAATAAGGTATACCTCCTGGAAAGCGCATCAGCTACTATGTTTACCTTCCCTTGCTTGTGTTTGATCACATAGGGAAATTGTTCAAGGTATTCCACCCACTTGGCATGCCTCTTATTAAGCTTTTCTTGCCCTTTTAAATATTTTAGTGACTCATGATCACTGTGAATTACAAACTCTTTTGGCAAAAAGTAGTGCTGCCAAGTGTGTAAAGCCCTTATAAGTGCATACAATTCTTTATCGTAGGTGGAGTAATTTAAAACAGCTCCATGCAATTTTTCACTAAAGTATGCAATGGGGTGACCCTCATGTAATAAAACAGCCCCAATCCCAACATTTGATGCATCACACTCAAGTTCAAAAGACTTAAAAAAATTATGCAATGCAAGTATGGGTGCAAGAGTGAGCTTATCTTGGAGTGTGTTGAAACTTGTCTCTTGATCCTCCCCCCACCTAAAACTCACATTTTTCTTAACAACTTCTTTTAAAGGGGCGGCTATGGTGTTGAAATCTTTTACAAACCTTCTATAAAAGCTAGCTAACCCATGAAAGCTTCTTACTTCACTCACAGACTTAGGGGTAGGCCACTCCCTAATAGCTTTTATCTTTTCTTCATCTACTTGCACTCCCTTAGCACTCACAACAAAGCCTAGGAACACTACATGGTTGGTGCAAAAGACACACTTCTCTAAATTAGCATACAACTTTTCTTTTCTAAGCACACTCATCACAGCCTTAAGGTGTTCTAGGTGCTCTTCTAAGTTTATGCTATAGATCAGGATGTCATCAAAGTATTCTACTACAAACTTGCCTAGAAACTCTCTCAACACATGGTTCATCAACCTTATAAAGGTGCTAGGCGCATTTGTAAGCCCAAAAGGCATCACCAACCACTCATACAATCCATGCTTAGTCTTAAAGGCTGTCTTCCACTCATCCCCTTCCCTTATCCTAATTTGATGGTACCCACTTTTTAAATCCACTTTAGAAAAGTAACATGCACCATGCGATTCATTAAGCAAATCATCTAACCTAGGGATGGGATGCTTATATTTTACTGTTATATTATTTACAGCCCTGCAATCAGTACACATTCGCCAAGTGCCATCCTTTTTGGGGACAAGTATGACAGGCACGGCACAAGGACTTAAACTTTCCCTCACCATCCTTTTTGCATCAAATCCTCCATTTATTTTTGAATTTCCTTAGTTTCCTCAGGATTTGTCCTATAGGCGAGCATATCGGGCAAAGAGGCTCTCGGGATGAAGTCCATTTGATATTCAATCCCCCTCAAGGGTGGTAGTCTGGGAGGGACACTCTTTGGAAAGACATCTTCAAAGTCTTGCAAAAGAGAATCAACTTCACTAGGTAGAGGGTTAGAGTTACAATTTAAGTACAAGTCCTTGTATACACAAATGTACATCTCTTGCTTTACAAAGCAAGCCCTCTTAATCTCACTCTCCCGAGCAATTAAACATTCATTTTTTTTCTCATTTACAAGTTCTTGGTCCCTATTCGTCACTTCCCCCTTTGATTTTATTTTTATGTCTTCCTTCTCTTGCTCCCTTCTCAGCTTCAAGGCCACTTGGTCTTCACAAACCTGTTTTGGAGAAAGGGGTACAAGGGTTATCTTTAAGGAATTATGAACAAATGAGTACTTGTTAGTGAAACCATCATGAATAGCATGCTTATCAAATTGCCAAGGCCTCCCAAGCAAAATATGGCCAACCTCCATAGGAACAACATCACACAAAATATCATCTTTATACTTACCAATTGACAAACTTACCATCACTTGTTGATTCACTATCAACTCACCATTCTCACTTAGCCATTGAAGCTTGTATAGTCGGGGTGAGGAGTAGTTTTAAGGTCAAGTTTTCTTACCAAGCGAGTGCTTGCCACATTAGTGCAACTTCCCCCATCAATAATCAAAGAGCACACCTTCCCTTGAATGAGACATCTTGTATGGAAAATGTTCTTCCTTTGGCCTTCATCCTTCTCTTTAGCTTGACTACCCAACAATCTTCTTACCATCAATAAGTCTCCCTCTTGTGGAATAACCTCACAATCACTTTCCTCCTCACTTGATGAAATAGAAGAAGATTCACTAGTGATGCTCCCATTGTCCCTTATCACCATTGTTTTCTTATTTGGGCATTGAGAAGCTATGTGTCCCATTCCCAAACACTTGAAGCATTTAATGTCCTTATTTTTAGAAGTCGAAGATGAAGTGGAAGTAGTAGGCAAGGTGGCCTTTGGGGCAGCCACGGGTTCCTTTGGACCGAAAGAGGATCCCTCCTTCTTTTGCTTGTCCTTCCAACTTGTTGTGTTGAAGTTGGAAGAAGCCTTCTTCAAAGTACCCTTCCTCTTAAGTTGTTGCTCCACCTTCATGGCTTGATGCACTAAGTCTTCAAGCTCAACATAATGTTGCAACTCCACAATATCACTAATGTCTCGGTTGATATAATCAAGTCTAGGGATAGGATGTCTATACTTGATTGTGATGTTGTTCACAGCCCTACAATCTGTGCACATCCTCCAACTTCCATCCTTTTTAGGCACTAGAATAACCGGGACAACACATGGACTTAAGCTTTCTTGCACCCATCCTTTTTGCATCAACTCCTCCACTTGCTTTTGTATTTCTTTGGTCTCTTGAGGATTGCTTCTATAGGCTGGCCTATTGGGTAATTATGCACCCGGAATGAGGTCAATGTGGTGTTCTATCCCCCTTGAAGGAGGTAGGCCGTGAGGCACTTCTTTTGGAAACACATCACCAAATTCCTGCAAAAGAGTTTTAACACCACTAGGCAAAGAGAGTTCATTAGGTACATTAGCATTCAAACATAATTCTTTACAATAAAGCATATATAGGGGCTGCCTTGAAATCAAAGCCCTCTTCACCTCACTTTTTGTTGCCAAATAACTCTCTTTTCTCTCACTATTTTTATTCTTTTTCACTTTGTCATCACTCTTCTTTTCACTCCCTCTTTCTTTTTGCTCTTGCTCTTTCTTTTCTCTCATCTTAAGTTGGTCCTCACATACTTCCTTTGGGGACAAGGGCGAAAGAGTGACCTCTCGGTCATGATGTACAAAAGTGAATTTGTTAGTGAATCCATCATGGTTGGCCTTCCTATCAAATTGCCAAGGCCTCCCAAGTAACATATGACTTGCCTCCATGGGTACCACATCACATAGAACACTATCATGATACTTTCCAATGGAAAAATAAACTTGAACTTGCTTGTTCACGGTCAACTCACCAAGTTCACTAAGCCATTGCAATCTATATATGGCCGTGGGTGTGGCTTAATCAGAAGATTCAATTTGGAAACCATTCTAGTACTAGCAACATTAGTACAACTCCCACCATCAATAATTAAAGAACATACCTTCCCTTCAATCATGCATCTAGTATGGAAGATATTTTCTCTTTGGCTCTCATCATGCTCCTTGGCTTGGCTTCCCAAAAGTCTCCTCACCATGAGCAAATCTCCTCCTTCTACAACTACTTATCCCCCACTTTCTGCTTCACTAGAAGCCTCAGATTGTGTGATAACTTCTCCATTTCTTGATACCATTGTCCTTTTAGTTGGACATTGAGATGCAATATGTCCATGACCCAAGCACTTGAAACACTTCACATCACGGTTTCTAGGAGATGCTTCCATAGGCTTCTTTCCATGAGATGTAGGCACAACCTCCTTTGAAGATGAAGTACCCTCCTTCTTTGATTTGTCCTTCCAACTTGAAGATGAAAACTTAGAAGAAGAAGGAAATTTGGACTTCTTCCTCTTGAGTTGTTGCTCCACCTTTATGGCTTGTTGGACCAAATCTTCAAGCTCCACATAGTTTTGAAGCTCCACTATGTCTTGAATGTCTTGATTCAACCCATGTAAAAATCGAGCCATAGTTGCCTCCCTATCTTCATTAATGTTGGACCTAAGCAAGGCCAACACTTTTGGATCCTTGGGTCAAGCTTTGCAATTTATTGTGAAGATCCCTATGGTAGTGATTTGGAACAAATATCTTTCTCATGACTGGTTTCATTTCTGCCCAAGTCTCAATAGGCTCTTCCTCGTATCTTCTTCTCTCCTTTTGCAATTGATCCCACCAAACAAGTGCATAGTCTTTGAATTCAAGAGCGGCTACCTTCACTTTCTTTCTTTCATTGAAATTGTTGCAATCAAACACTTGCTCCATCTTCATTTCCCACTCCAACTAGGCTTCGTGATCACTCTTCCTATGAAAGGTAGGAACTTTAATTTTGACCCCTTCATTTCTATCCTCTCTATCACGCCTCCTTCCTCTGCGTGGTCCATGTCTAGGTCTGTCATCACTCTCATAACCACTTTCATGATTTGATTCTTCTCGATTTTGGAGGTTGGCAAGTTGTTCATTGAAGTTTGCATTCATTTGCTCCATTTGCCTTGCAAGGATTTGCATTTGAGTAGTCATCCTAGCATGAAGAACCGCGGACCTTGGAGAAAGAGGTGGACTATCACCTTGGGCTGCAATCACTTAAAACACACATTATCAAAATAACAAGATAGTATAAATCCTCACCACACTCCCTCACGTGTGCACACAATGTGTATCTCACTCAAATAGGCTTTTTCCACATAAGATGTAATTTTCACTCTTGCCTCTTTCCACTCAAATTCCCTTTACAAGTTCTTAAATAAACTCTCTCACGTTTCAATTATCAAAAGCTCTTACAGAGGTAGCGGTCCTCATAAGAGTAAGCACTCAGAAGTTGAAGAAAGGATGAAACTCTAGACAAAACTCAAAGGAATTTAAAAGACAAGAAAGAAAAGCTAATTAAAAAGAAAGGTAGAACTCAAAAGAAATAAGAAGAAAAAGAAATGCACAAGGTGATGCAAACCAAGAATGATGTCCAATTTAAGGCCAATTTGATTTTTGATGAAAATTTTATTTTCATTAGTGATGAACCTGTTAACTTGTTTTGGCTATATCTTGTGCTATAAATCTTGGATTGGTGCATTCTTTGGTGCGTTGGAAAGCTAAGGAACTTATCTACAAATCTTATTTCAAGCTTCTTGACCAGATTCGGCTTCTATCATAGTGAAAAATGGTCTAGAAATTTAAGATGAATTTTTGGATGAAATTTTCATCAAAAATCAAATTGGCCTTAAATTGGACATCATTCTTGGTTTGCATCATTAATAAAATTTTCATCAAAAATCAAATTGGCCTTAAATTGGACATCATTCTTGGTTTGCATCATTAATGATGCAAACCAAGAATGATGTCCAATTTAAGGCCAATTTGATTTTTGATGAAAATTTTATTTTCATTAGTGATGAACCTGTTAACTTGTTTTGGCTATATCTTGTGCTATAAATCTTGGATTGGTGCATTCTTTGGTGCGTTGGAAAGCTAAGGAACTTATCTACAAATCTTATTTCAAGCTTCTTGACCAGATTCGGCTTCTATCATAGTGAAAAATGGTCTAGAAATTTAAGACGAATTTTTGGATGAAATTTTCTAGTTTATTTCTATTAAATAAAGTGTAATAAAATTTGTGTGTGGATGCTGTACATTTTTATTAAGCTTCTTGGGAGGGCAACCTTTGGCTTGCATGCCTAGGTAACTCCTTTTTAGAATGAATTAATACTACACTTAAGCATAATAAGTTTCATGCACTAATTGCCATCAATATTAATTAGTTGAGGCATTAATGTAAGCATTAGTGGGGCTGCTAGGGTTAGGAGAGTCACCTTAGGCTGATTTGTGGTGACCTTTGGTTAAGACTACTCTAGTCATTCTCTATATAATGTACCTGAATTGGATGAATAAAAAAAGGAACATAAGATTTTCGGATCTTTCCTTGAGTGAAATTCGCACAAGATTAGGAAACATCCATATCTCACGCTATAGAGATCAGAATTGAGTGATTCCAAAACGAGGTGAAAGAACTCTTTCTGAAAAACGATTTAGACTCAAGAATCACTGAAAAACAGTACGTATAACTTGAGATATGAGTATGAGAAATTTGAGACAAAAACTGAGAAAATTGTTAAATTAGAGATTCTTGCAAATTGATGTTTGTAACAGAATGGATACAAAGGAAAAGCGAAAATAACAAAGGAAAATGGTTAAGATGAGAGATGAAAATAAGAAATGGATTGGTGCCACAATCATGGATTGATTGATAAACCAAAGTTGGTGATCGCCACAAGAGAAAACTCTTGATAAGATCTATGGCTCATTCAAGAACCTAAGAGAGGCTAAGCACTCTCACAATTGGAACAAATCCAAATTGAACATCCAAGTTGATTTTTTTTTTTTTATTCATCCAATTCAGGTACATTATATAGAGAATGACTAGAGTAGTCTTAACCAAAGGTCACCACAAATCAGCTAAGGTGACTCTCCTAACCCTAGCAGCCCCACTAATGCTTACATTAATGCCTCAACTAATTAATATTGATGGCAATTAGTGCATGAAACTTATTATGCTTAAGTGTAGTATTAATTCATTCTAAAAGGAGTTACCTAGGCATGCAAGCCAAAGGTTGCCCTCCCAAGAAGCTTAATAAAATGTACAGATCCACACACAAATTTTATTACACTTTATTTAATAGAAATAAACTAGAAAATTTCATCCAAAAATTCGTCTTAAATTTCTAGACCATTTTTCACTATGATAGAAGCCGAATCTGGTCAAGAAGCTTGAAATAAGATTTGTAGATAAGTTCCTTAGCTTTCCAACGCACCAAAGAATGCACCAATCCAAGATTTATAGCACAAGATATAGCCAAAACAAGTTAACAGGTTCATCACTAATGAAAATAAAATTTTCATCAAAAATCAAATTGGCCTTAAATTGGACATCATTCTTGGTTTGCATCACAAGGTATGTAGAATAGCACCGCTTAATTAAAATTCACAAGGCATTCAAACTTAATGTTGCTTAAGTGCAAGGGCAGTCTCTTTTTTTTATTTTTTAATGCTATTTTTCACGCCCTTGTTCTCTTTTTGCACTTAAAAAAAATTGGTTCTTGCAATTTTTTGTTCCAATTGTTATGCTCAATTGTGTATTTAGGAGTTTCCTTTCAAATTAAGGTGCTATAAAACATATAACAGCAATGGATATAGAGTTGACAAGATCAAAGTTGTAAATATTGTGTAGAAAATAAATAACAGAAACTAAAGACAGAAAATAAAAGGACTCAAATTAAAATGGCAAAAAGTAAAGAATGGAAAGTAAAGAATGTTGCCAATTCTTACAAATGGCAGAGATCAATTCTTATAATTATGACATTCAAGCAATGGTGCTTGATGTTTGGAAAGCAATAAGAACAAGTATTAAAAAAAACAAGAACTCTATCAACCCTAGAATCTGGGCTCTAGATACCACATGATATGATCCAAGTTGGATGCATATTATTTTTACGGATCGTCCTTGAGTTGATTTTGTATTTCAAAGAATGAAACGATGAATAGTAATTGATGAACAGTGATCGATGAATAGTGATGTCAATAGTGCACGTGAATTGTAAAAAAATAAAAAAGATGGAAAAAAAAGAAAAGGAATGGGAGGAAGAAGACGCCACACTCTTAAAGAGTGATAAGTCAAGTGAAGATTCGCCACAAAGGTAAGGAAGCCTTTGATAAGAACCAAGATGGCTCAACCAAGAACCAAAGAGAATGAAATTCTCACAAATGGATTCAATGCAAATTCACATCCAAGAGTCCCTTCATTCATGTTTTAGGCACATACTTATAGGAAAATGGGGTGCATAGAATATGCATACAAAATGGTCATCATAATGTGACAAATTCCCCAAAAAAAAGTAATAACTAATCCATTAAGTAGCTAATTAAAGCATTAACTAAAAAATAGGAGTTACTTAGGCATGTAAACCAAAGGTTGCCCTCCCAAAAACGTGCACTATTCATCCTTCATGGTTTATTACACTTTATTTAATAGAAATAAACTAGAAAATGCTATTTTAGAGAAGTGGATGTCCAAGCCATCATGGGTCTTCAAGTTGGATGAGATAGGTGACCAATTAGCGCTCCACTCCATCAAGACTTGAATTTGGGCTAGCTTCAATTAAAGTTGTCACCATTTGATTTAGGACTTCTTGGGCTTTCTTGGTCCTAGCTTTTGTCATAGGTCCACCAAGTCTTTGTAGTGCTCCTTGATCCATTCTCCTTAGTGGGCTCACATCAAGGTCCAGAATCATTCTTCCCTCAAACTAAATATTCAAGCACTTCCAAATCTCCGTTCTTAATTTTTTTTTTAAAACTCCAATTCTGTATTTTTTTTAAGATTCAACACTCAAATTCAGCCTCTACAATCTTAGTACAATTCTAGCAATTCAGAAAATCACAATTAAGTGTCGTTTTCACTTACTCTGCAGCCACTGTACGCCTCTTTGTGCAGCCTTGGTTCCCCCAATTTTTTTCAGGCTTGGAATGGCTCCAAATTGGCCCACACAATCACCGTTTTGAGTGCAACAAAATAACCTCATAATCCTTGTTGTTTCTCTTCAAATATTTCTATTAATTTTCTACAACAAGGTTATGCTCTCACACCCCAAACATAGCTTCAAAACAGTCCTCTTTTGGCTCCAATTCACACCCAAACATTAGCCCTAACGACTAGTGATATCAACCCAATTTGCTTGCTAGGATTCAGAATAGGATCTACCAAGAATTTAGGTGATGGGTGCAGACTTTGTTTTAAATTTTGCGCATGGAGATGATCAAATTAAAAAAAAATAGAAAATGCAGAAAGTTTGTTCGGATATCAGGGAACTATAACTCGAGTTGTAGAACTTCAAATTGAACGAGACCAAAATGAGGAGAAAGCTCGTGTTCTGAATCGCAATTTTGGCTCAAGAATCACTCAAAAAGCTTTCGTATAACATGAGATATGATCAGGAGTTATTCTGCACGAAAATTAGAGCTTTCGTGGAATTTGGGTTTGATTCAATCAGAATTGAGGGAAATAGAATTATATGATCATGGAAAAGAAAAGAAATTGGTATGGGAATGATGATGGACGTCACACTTCTAAGGATGGAAGATAAGTCTAGAGATTGCACACACAAAGGATGTAATTCCTTTGATAAATCTCAATAATTGGATTGCAAGAACTCAAAGAGAAACAAGCTCACCAAATTGTGTTTGTTCAAAAACCAAAAAAAACTATCTCCTCCTTCTCCTAGCTGGGTGCTATTATGTAGCCCCTTTACATTCAGAAACTTACAAAAATAAACTCCTAATAATAACCATCATAAAAAACTATAATTGGCCAAAGTGTAACTGCCAAAGAAATAAAAGCATTCAGCCTATAACTTTTTTAACCTAGCTGACTGTATTATTCTATCAATTTGTAACAGTCACATGTCCTTGTTATTTGCATTTAATCAACCAATAATTCCACCAAGTCTAGCTGCCCCTATTCAGCATAGTTAGCACTTCATACTTGAGTTGAATTTATGATAAGCTACCCTCCCATTAAAGCCACGCAACCTCCTCTTCAGTCATGAGGCAATTGATCAATTTGAGTTTTGATTCTTAAAGGCGTGGTTCTATTTTAGTAAAGGCTGCCAACATTTGTTGTAAAGCTTCCTTGGCTCTCCTTGTCCTTGCTCTTGTCATAGGTCCTCCAAGTCCTTCAAGGGCTTCAAGCTCCTTGTTCTTGGTCATGTCCTCATCACTCCTCCCCTCTTGAAGAGGATTTGTCCTCAAATCAGAAACATCATTATCTGCATCAAAGAGAGTTAAATCAGACACATTGAAAGTAGCACTGATATTGTACTCACCAAGTAGATCAATTTTATATGCATTGTCATTGATCTTTTCTAGCACTTGAAAAGGACCATCTCCCCTTGGTTGGAGTTTTGACTTTCTTTGTTCAGGGAACCTTTCCTTCCTCATGTGTACCCAAACCCAATCACTAGGTTGGAACACAACCTTCCTTCTTCCTTTGTTAGCTTGCCTTGCATAGCTCTCATTTTTATTTTCAATCTGTGCCTTCACTTGCTCATACAGCTTCTTCACATATTCAGCTTTAGCTTGCGCTTCTTAATGCATAAATATAGAAATGTTAGGCATAGGCAGCAAATCAAGAGGAGTCAAAGGATTAAATCCATACACAATTTCAAAAGGTGAACAGTTAGTTGTGCTATGGACAGCCCTATTATAAGCAAATTCAACATGGGGCAAACATGCTTCCCAAGACTTAAGATTTTTCTTTAAAACAGTCCTAAGCAATGTGCCTAAAGTCCTATTGACTACCTCAGTTTGACCATCAGTTTGTGGGTGACAAGTAGTAGAAAACAACAATTTAGTATCAATCTTACCCCATAAGGTCCTCCAAAAGTGGCTTAGGAATTTTGCATCCCTATCACTTACAATGCTCCTAGGCAGCCCATGGAGCCTCACTATCTCTTTGAAGAACAAGTCAGCCACGTGACAAGCATCATCTATCTTTTTGCAAGGTATGAAGTGTTCCATCCTAGAAAACCTATCAACAACAACAAACACAGAATCCTTTCCATTCTTTGTTCGAGGCAGCCCCAAAACAAAGTCCATAGAAATGTCAATCTAAGGATATTCAGGAACAGGCAAAGGAGTATACAAACCATGCCGCTTAACTTTTGATTTAGCCTGTTTACAAACAATACAATGATCACAAAATTTGTGCACATCACGCCTCATATGGGGCCAATAAAAATGTTCTTGAAAAATTTCTAAAGTCTTTTGGATCCCAAAATGACCCATCAAACCTCCCTCATGTGATTCACTCACAAGCAGCTCTCTAATGGAACACTTAGGCACACACAATCTATTTGCTTTAAACAAGAATCCATTATGCCTATAGTAACCATTTCCAGACAACTTTTCACATGCAGCAAAAATTTCAGCAAAGTCCTCATCATTCACATACATGTCTTTCAAAGATTCAAGACCAAACAATTTAGTTTCAAGCACAGAAAGCAATGCATTTCTCCTAGAAAGTGCATCAGCCACTGCATTCCCTTTCCCTTTTTTATGCTTGATGACATATGAAAATTGCTCTAGAAACTCTACCCACTTAGCATGCCTCTTATTAAGCTTACCTTGTTCTTTTAAGTACTTTAAGGACTCATGATCACTATAGATGACAAACTCTTTGGGTAAAAGGTAATGCTGCCAAGTCTTTAAAGTTCTAACCAAAGCATACAATTCCTTATCATAAGTTGAATAGTTAAGGGCAGCCCCTCCTAACTTTTCACTAAAATTAGCAATTGGATGACCTTCCTGCAATAAAACAGCCCCAATACCCACATTTGATGCATCACACTCAATTTCAAATGATTTTGCAAAATCAGGCATAGCAAGAATGGGTGTATTAGTTAACCTATGCTTAAGGGCAGTAAAGGCCTTTTCTTGTTCCTCACCCCATTTGAAACCCACATTTTTTTTAACAACTTCATTTAGAGGTGCAGCCAATGTACTAAAATCTTTAACAAATCTCTTATAGAAACTTGCTAAACCATGAAATCTGCTCATCTCACTCACGGACTTAGGTGTTGGCCATTCTTGGATGGCCTTAACCTTTTCCACATCTACTTGTACTCCCTTAGCACTAACAACAAATCTAAGGAATACCACATGATCAGTACAAAAGATGCATTTTTCCAGATTGGCATACAATTGTTCTTTTTTAAGCACATTCAAAACAGATTGCAAATGCTCAACATGCAAATCAAGGCTAGTGCTATAGATAAGAATATCATCCAAGTACACCACTACAAATTTACCAATAAACTCTCTTAAAACATGATTCATCAATCTCATGAAAGTACTAGGCGCATTAGTCAAACCAAATGGCATAACCAACCACTCATACAATCCATATTTTGTTTTAAAGGCAGTTTTCCATTCATCACCTTCTCTAATCCTAATCTGATTATAGCCACTTTTTAGATCAATTTTGGAAAACACACATGCACCATACAGTTCATCAAGAAGATCATCTAACCTGGGAATTGGATGTCTATACTTGATGGTGATGTTGTTTATGGCTCTACAATCAGAACACATCCTCCATGAGCCATCCTTTTTGGGCACTAGAATGACTGGTACAGCACACGGACTCATGCTATCCCTCACCCAACCTTTGCTCATGAGTTCTGCCACTTGTCTTTCAATCTCCTTTGTCTCTTGTGGGTTGCTCCTATATGCTGGCCGATTGGGTAAAGAAACTCCCGGAATGAGATCAATGTGATGCTCAATTCCCCTCAAAGGTGGTAAGCCATCTGGTACATTTGCTGGAAAAACATCTTGAAAGTCTTGCAAAAGAGATTCAATACAAGAAGGCAATTCAAACTTGTCAAATTGGTCAGCATATAAAATTTGACTTTGACAAAACAATAAGTAGAGGGGCTGCCTTACACAAAGCACCCTCCTTACCTCCCTTTCTCTAGCCAAGCAAAGGTTTTTGCCCTCCAGTGTTTCATTCTTTTTCTTTTCACTCTTTTTCCTCTCAAGTGTTTCACTCTTTCTCTCAATTGCAATCTTTTCTCTCATTTTGATTTGATCCTCACACACCTCTCTAGGAGTCAAAGGCTTGAGAACCACTTTCTTGTCCTGATACATAAAAGAAATTTTGTTAGTAAAACCATCATGGACAGCTTTGGTGTCATACTGCCACGGCCTCCCCAAAAGAATGTGGCTGGCCTCCATTGGAACTACATCACATAACACTTTGTCTTGGTATTTTCCAATGGAAAGAGAGACTTCTACTTGCTGCCTTACTTGCACTTCTTCTCCTTCACTAAGCCATTGAAGCTTGTATGGCTTAGGATGTGGTTTAGTGTCCAAATTCAGTTTTGACACTAATCTCGAACTCACCACATTTGTGCAGCTTCCCCCATCAATAATTACCAAACATACCTTACCATTGATTGAACATCTTGTATGGAAAATGTTCTCCCTTTGAGATGCATCCATTGCTTTGATTTGGCTTCCAAGTAACCTTCTAATCATGTACAACTCTACCTCCACAGCCACCATCTCTTCTTCACTCTCCGCTTCCTCTCCACCACTATCTTCAGATTGGCTTATGTACTCCCCATTATCCTTGAGAAGAATTGTCTTCTTTGTAGGACACTCGTAGGCATAATGACCTATGCCCAAGCACTTAAAACACTTCACTTCTCTAGTCCTCTTTGGTGGATGTTCAGCTTGCTTTTGAGGTGCTTTCCCATGATTAGAAAGCGCTGCATTGTTAGAGGAGGCAGCACCTTCTTTCTTGACTCTATCCTTCCAATTTGAAGGATTATAGCTAGTAGAACTCTTCCTTGTTGTACTCTTTCTTTTGAGTTGTTGTTCTACTTGAATTGTCTTATGCAAAAGATCCTCCATTTCTACAAATTCCTGCAACTCCACAACATCTCTAATATCATGATTTAAACCATTAAGAAAGCGAGCCATAGTTACCTCAGGATCTTCCTCAATTTTGGCTTGGATGATTAACACCTCCATCTCCTTATAATACTCTTCCACTCCTTTGCTTCCTTGAGTCAATTTCTGCAACTTGAGTTTCAAGTCCCTATGGAAGCTAGATGGTACATAGCGCTTCCTCATGATTCTCTTCATTTCTGCCCAAGTGTCCACCATAGGTTCTGCATTCCTTGTCCTCTCCCTCTGCAACTTATTCCACCAAATGAGTGCATAATCGAGAAAATTCAGCAGTACCAAGTCTCACCTTTTGCTCCTCATTATAATTGTTGCAAGAGAACACATGCTCAATCTTGAGCTCCCACTCCAAGTATGCCTCTGGGTCGCTCCTACCCTTGAAAGGAGGTATATTCAGCTTGATTCCTTCTATTCTTCCTTCATTCCTATTCGGCCTTCCTCCTCCTCCAGGTGGTGTCCTATTCTCCAATTGATCCAACCTCTCATGGAACTCATCTTGTTGTTGCTTCATCAACCTCTCCAAGTGTTTGAGTAAGAGCCGTGATTTGGAACTGAATATCATTGTTGCTGTTTCTTTCTGCCATTAATAAACAAACAAATCAAAGGTAACAAGAACCAATATATATATATTTGCTGTTTGAGAAACCTTACCAACTCAACTGATATGATCCAAGTTGGATGCATATTGTTTTTACGGATCGTCCTTGAGTTGATTTAGTGTTTCAAAGAATGAAACGATGAACAGTACCCGATGAACAGTAGCTGATGAATAGTGACGTGAATAGTGACATGAATAGTAAAAAAATAGAAAAGATGGGAAAAGGAAAAGGAATGAGAGGAAGAAGACGCCACACTCTTGGAGAGTGATAAGTCAAGTGAAGATTCGCCACAAAGGTAAGGAAGCCTTTGATAAGAACCAAGATGGCTCAACCAAGAACCAAAGAGAATGAAATTCTCACAAATGGATTCAATCCAAATTCACATCCAAAAGTCCTTTCATTCATGTTTTAGGCACATACTTATAGGAAAATGGGGTGCATAGAATATGCATGCAAAGTGGTCATCATAATGTGACATATTCCCCATAAAAAGCAATAACTAATCCATTAAGTGGCTAATTAAAGCATTAACTAAAAAATAGGAGTTACTTAGGTATGTAAACCAAAGGTTGCCCTCCCAAAAACGTGCACTATTCATCCTTCATGGTTTATTACACTTTATTTAATAGAAATAAACTAAAAAATACTATTTTAAAGAAGTGGACATCCAAGCCATCATGGGTCTTCAAGTTGGATGAGATAAGTGACCAATTTAGGCCCAACTCCATCAAGACCTGAATTTGGGCTTGTTTCAATTAAAGTTGTCATCATTTTATTTAGGACTTCTTGGGCTTTCTTGGTCCTAGCTCTTGTCATAGGTCCACCAAGTCCTTGTAGTGCTCCTTGATCCATGCTCCTTAGTGGGCTCACATCATCCCCTCCTTCTTTAAGTGAATTCGACCTCGAATTGAAATCTTCATCACCTACATCAAAAGGAGACAAATCAGCCACATTGAAAGTTGCACTAACACCATACTCACTCACCTGGAAGGTCTATCTTGTAGGCATTATCATTAATCTTGGCCAACACTTGGAATGGCCCATCTCCTCTTGGTTGAAGCTTGGATTTCCTTTGTGAAGGAAATCTCTTTTTTCTCATGTGCACCCAGCACCCAATCTCCAGGTTCAAACACCACCTTCCTCCTCCCTTTGTTGGCTTGCCTAACATAGCTTTCGATCTTCTTCTCAATTTGGGTCTTGACTTGTTCGTGTAACTTCCTCACAAATTCACTTTAGCCCTGCCATCTTTATGCTTTAAAATTGAAGAGTTAGGCAATGGCAATAAATCAAGAGGAGTGAGAGGATTAAATCCATAAACAACCTCAAAAGGAGAATATTGAGTAGTACTATGGACAGCCCTATTATAAGCAAATTCCACATGAGGCAAACACTCCTCCCAAGACTTAATGTTCTTCTTTATTACAGCCCTAAGAAGGGAAGAAAGTGTCCTATTAACTACCTCAGTTTGCCCATCCGTTTGGGGATGGCAGGTAGTGGAGAAAAGCAGCTTTGTACCAGCTTACCCCACAAAGTCCTCCAAAAGTGACTTAAGAACTTTGTGTCACGATCTGAAACAATACTTCTTGGAAGGCCATGAAGCCTTACCACTTCTTTGAAGAACAATTCAGCAACATGACAAGCATCATCAACTTTTTTACATGGTATAAAATGTGCCATTTTAGAAAACCTATCCACCACCACAAAAATTGAATCCTTACCATTCTTTGTCCGAGGTAGTCCTACAACAAAATCCATTGACAAATCAATCCAAGGAAAATCAGGAATAGGCAAAGGAGTATAAAGTCCATGAGGCATCACTTTAGATTTAGACTTTTTACAAACAATGCATTTTTCACAAAACTTTTGCACATCATGTTTCATGTGTGGCCAATGAAAATGTTCGTGCAACATGTCTAAAGTCTTTTGAACCCCAAAATGCCCCATTAGTCCCCCTTCATGCGCTTCCCTCACAAGCAACTCTCTTATAGAACTTTTGGGCACACATAATCTCTTTTATTTATGATATGATCCAAGTTGGATGCATATTGTTTTTACGGATCGTCCTTGAGTTGATTTAGTGTTTCAAAGAATGAAACGATGAACAGTACCCGATGAACAGTAGCTGATGAATAGTGTGGATGAATACTTCAAAGAGAATTTGAGTGGAAAGAGGCAAGAGTGAAAATTACATCTTGTGTGGAAAAAGCCTATTTGAGTGAAATACACATTGTGTGCACACGTGAGGGAGTGTGGTGAGGATTTATACTATCTTGTTATTTTGATATTGTGTGTTTCAAGTGATGGCAGCCCAAGGTGATAGTCCACCTCTTTCTCCAAGGTCCGCGGTTCTTCATGCTACGATGAATACTCAAATGCAAATCCTTCAAAGGCAAATGGAGCAAATGAATGCAAACTTCAATGAACAACTTGCCAACCTCCGAAATCGAGAAGAATCAAATCAAGGAAGTGGTTATGAGAGTGAGGACAGACCTAGACATGGACCACGTAGAGGAAGGAGGCGTGATAGAGAGGATAGAATTGAAGGGGTCAAAATCAAAGTTCCTACATTTCATGGGAAGAGTGATCCCGAAGCCTACTTGGAGTGGGAAATGAAGATTGAGCAAGTGTTTGATTGCAACAATTTCAATGAAAGAAAGAAAGTGAAGGTAGCCGCTCTTGAATTCAAAGACTATGCACTTGTTTGGTGGGATCAATTGCAAAAGGAGAGAAGAAGGTATGAGGAGGAGCCTATTGAGACTTGGGCAGAAATGAAACAAGTCATGAGAAAAAGATTTGTTCCAAATCACTACCATAGGGATCTTCACAACAAATTGCAAAGATTGACCCAAGGATCCAAAAGTGTTGATGAGTATCACAAGGAGATGGAGTTGGCCTTGCTTAGGTCCAACATTAATGAAGATAGGGAGGCAACTATGGCTCGGTTTTTACATGGGTTGAATTAAGACATTCAAGACATAGTGGAGCTTCAAAACTATGTGGAGCTTGAAGATTTGGTCCAACAAGCCATAAAGGTGGAGCAACAACTTAAGAGGAAGAAGTCCAAATTTCCTTCTTCTTCTAAGTTTTCATCTTCAAGTTGGAAGGACAAATCAAAGAAGGAGGGTACTTCATCTTCAAAGGAGGTTGTGCCTACATCTCATGGAAAGAAGCCTATAGAAGCATCTCCTAGAAACCGTGATGTGAAGTGTTTCAAGTGCTTGGGCCATGGACATATTGCATCTCAATGTCCAACTAAAAGGACAATGGTATCAAGAAATGGAGAAGTGGTCACACAATCTGAGGCTTCTAGTGAAGAAGAAAGTGGGGAGAAGTAGTTCCGAAGGAGGAGATTTGCTCATGGTGAGGAGACTTTTGGGAAGCCAAGCTAAGGAGCATGACGAGAGCCAAAGAGAAAATATCTTCCATACTAGATGCATGATCCAAGGGAAGGTATGTTCTTTAATTATTGATGGTGGGAGTTGTACTAATGTTGCTAGTACTAGAATGGTTTCCAAATTGAATCTTGTGACTAAGCCACACCCACGACCATATAGACTTCAATGGCTTAGTGAAGTTGGTGAGTTGACCGTGAACAAGCAAGTTGAAGTTTGTTTCTCCATTGGAAAGTATCATGATAATGTTCTATGTGATGTGGTACCCATGGAGGCAAGTCATATGTTACTTGGGAGGCCTTGGCAATTTGATAGGAAGGCCAACCATGATGGATTCCTTAACAAATTCACTTTTGTGCATCATGACCGAAAGGTCACTCTTTCACCATTGTCCCCAAAAGAAGTTAGTGAGGACCAACTAAAGATGAGAGAAAAGAAAGAGCAAGAGCAAAAAGAAAGAGGGAGTGAAAAGAAGAGTGATGACAAAGAGAAAAAGAATAAAAATAGTGAGAGAAAAGAGAGTTATTTGGCAACAAAAAGTGAGGTGAAGAGGGCTTTGATTTCAAGGCAGCCCCTATATATGCTTTATTGTAAAGAATTCTGTTTGAATGCTAATGCTCCTAATGAACTCTCTTTGCCTAGTGGTGTTAAAACTCTTTTGCAGGAATTTAGTGATGTGTTTCCAAAAGAAGTGCCTCACGGCCTACCTCCTTTAAGGGGGATAGAACACCACATTGACCTCATTCCGGGTGCATCATTACCCAATAGGCCAGCCTATAGGAGTAATCCTCAAGAGACCAAAGAAATACAAAAGCAAGTGGAGGAGTTGATGCAAAAAGGATGGGTGCAAGAAAGTTTAAGTCCATGTGCTGTCTCGGTTATCTTAGTGCCTAAAAAGGATGGAAGTTGGAGGATGTGCACAGATTGTAGGGCTGTGAACAACATCACAATCAAGTACAGACATCCTATCCCTAGACTTGATGATTTGCTTGATGAATTATATGGTGCTTGTTTGTTTTCTAAAATTGATTTGAAAAGTGGGTACCATCAAATTAGAATAAGGGAAGGGGATGAATGGAAAACTGCCTTTAAAACTAAATATGGATTGTATGAATGGTTGGTAATGCCTTTTGGTTTAACAAATGCACCTAGCACTTTCATGAGGCTTATGAACCATGTCTTAAGGGATTTTCTAGGCCGTTTGTTGTTGTGTATTTTGATGATATCTTGATATATAGCAAAAGCCTAGATGAACATCATGAACACTTAAGGGCTTTTTGCATGTGTTGAGAAAAGAAAAGTTGTATGCTAATTTGGAAAAATATACTTTTTGTACGGATCATGTGATCTTCCTTGGTTTTGTTGTAAATTCAAAAGGGGTTCATGTTGACACGAGAAAATTAAGGCCATTCAAGAGTGGCCAACCCCAAAAATGTGAGTGAAGTGAGGAGCTTTCATGGCTTGGCTAGTTTCTAAAGGAGGTTTGTTAAAGACTTTAGTACATTGGCTGCACCTCTTAATGAAATTGTCAAGAAAAATGTTGTGTTTAGATGGGGGGAGAAACAAGAGCATGCATTTAATGAGCTTAAGGAAAGACTTACTCATGCACCAATACTTGCTTTGCCTATTTTGCTAAATCTTTTGAAATTGAATGTGATGCTTCTAATGTTGGTGTTGGAGCTGTTTTAATGCAAGAAGGGCATCCAATTGCTTACTTTAGTGAGAAATTAAGTGGTGTTGTCCTTAATTATCCCACCTATGATAAGGAATTGTATGCCTTGGTGAGGGCTTTACAAACATGGCAACATTATCTTTTGCCCAAAGAGTTTGTTATCCATAGTGATCATGAGTCCTTAAAGTACTTGAAAGGACAAGGAAAGTTGAATAAGAGGCATGCCAAGTGGGTTGAGTTTCTTGAACAATTCCCATATGTGATCAAGCATAAGAAAGGTAAGGCCAACATAGTGGCGGATGCACTTTCAAGAAGGTATACCTTACTCTCTACCCTTGAAACAAAATTATTTGGGCTTGAATGCATCAAAGAATTGTATGAGCATGATAAAGATTTTTCCCATATCTATGCTAATTGTTTGCATTGGGCTCAAAATGGGTATTTTAAGCACCAAGGGTTTTTGTTTAAAGAAAAGAGATTATGTGTGCCCAAAAGTTCTATAAGAGAGTTGCTTGTGAGGGAAGCGCATGAGGGGGGACTAATGGGGCATTTTGGGGTTCAAAAGACTTTAGACATGTTGCACGAACATTTTCATTGGCCACACATGAAACATGATGTGCAAAAGTTTTGTGAAAAATGCATTGTTTGTAAAAAGTCTAAATCTAAAGTGATGCCTCATGGACTTTATACTCCTTTGCCTATTCTGATTTTCCTTAGATTGATTTGTCAATGGATTTTGTTGTAGGACTACCTCGGACAAAGAATGGTAAGGATTCAATTTTTGTGGTGGTGGATAGGTTTTCTAAAATGGCACATTTTATACCATGTAAAAAAGTTGATGATGCTTGTCATGTTCTTGAATTGTTCTTCAAAGAAGTGGTAAGGCTTCATGGCCTTCCAAGAAGTATTGTTTCAGATCGTGACACAAAGTTCTTAAGTCACTTTTGGAGGACTTTGTGGGGTAAGTTTGGGTACAAAGCTTGCTTTTCTCCACTACCTGCCATCCCCAAACGGATGGGCAAACGAGGTAGTTAATAGGACACTTTCTTCCCTTCTTAGGGCTGTAATAAAGAAGAACATTAAGTCTTGGGAGGAGTGTTTGCCTCATGTGGAATTTGCTTATAATAGGGCTGTCCATAGTACTACTCAATATTCTCCTTTTGAGGTTGTTTATGGATTTAATCCTCTCACTCCTCTTGATTTATTGCCATTGCCTAACTCTTCAATTTTAAAGCATAAAGATGGCAGGGCTAAAGCTGAATTTGTGAGGAAGTTACACGAACAAGTCAAGACCCAAATTGAGAAGAAGATCGAAAAGCTATGTTAGGCAAGCCAACAAAGGGAGGAGGAAGGTGGTGTTTGAACTTGGAGATTGGGTCTGGGTGCACATGAGAAAAGAGAGATTTCCTTCACAAAGGAAATCCAAGCTTCAACCAAGAGGAGATGGGCCATTCCAAGTGTTGGCCAAGATTAATGATAATGCCTACAAGATAGACCTTCCAGGTGAGTATGGTGTTAGTGCAACTTTCAATGTGGCTGATTTGTCTCCTTTTGATGTAGGTGATGAAGATTTCAATTCGAGGTCGAATTCACTTAAAGAAGGAGGGGATGATGTGAGCCCACTAAGGAGCATGGATCAAGGAGCACTACAAGGACTTGGTGGACCTATGACAAGAGCTAGGACCAAGAAAGCCCAAGAAGTCCTAAATAAAATGATGACAACTTTAATTGAAACAAGCCCAAATTCAGGTCTTGATGGAGTTGGGCCCAAATTGGTCACTTATCTCATCCAACTTGAAGACCCATGATGGCTTGGATGTCCACTTCTTTAAAATAGTATTTTTTTAGTTTATTTCTATTAAATAAAGTGTAATAAACCATGAAGGATGAATAGTGCACGTTTTTGGGAGGGCAACCTTTGGTTTACATACCTAAGTAACTCCTATTTTTTTTAGTTAATGCTTTAATTAGCCACTTAATGGATTAGTTATTGCTTTTTATGGGGAATATGTCACATTATGATGACCACTTTGCATGCATATTCTATACACCCCATTTTCCTATAAGTATGTGCCTAAAACATGAATGAAAGGACTTTTGGATGTGAATTTGGATTGAATCCATTTGTGAGAATTTCATTCTCTTTGGTTCTTGGTTGAGCCATCTTGGTTCTTATCAAAGGCTTCCTTACCTTTGTGGCGAATCTTCACTTGACTTATCACTCTCCAAGAGTGTGGCGTCTTCTTCCTCTCATTCCTTTTCCTTTTCCCATCTTTTCTATTTTTTTACTATTCACGTCACTATTCACGTCACTATTCATCAGCTACTGTTCATCGGGTACTGTTCATCGTTTCATTCTTTGAAACACTAAATCAACTCAAGGACGATCCGTAAAAACAATATGCATCCAACTTGGATCATATCATTGGGTGAGGGATAGCATGAGTCTGTGTGCTATACCAGTCATTCCAGTGCCCAAAAAGGATAGCTCATGGAGGATGTGTTCTGATTGTAGAGCCATAAACAACATCACCATCAAGTATAGACATCCAATTCCCAGGTTAGATGATCTTCTTGATGAACAGTATGGTGCATATGTGTTTTCCAAAATTGATTTAAAAAGTGGCTATAATCAAATTAGGATTAGAGAAGGTGATGAATGGAAAACTACCTTTAAAACAAAATATGGATCGTATGAGTGGTTGGTTATGCCATTTGGTTTGACTAATGCGCCTAGTACTTTCATGAGATTGATGAATCATGTTTTAAGAGAGTTTATTGGCAAATTTGTTATGGTGTACTTTGATGATATTCTTATCTATAGCATGTTGAGCATTTGCAATCTGTTTAGAATGTGCTTAGGAAAGAACAATTGTATGCCAATCTACAAAAATGCATCTTTTGTACTGATCATGTGGTATTCCTTGGATTTGTTATTAGTGCTAAGGGAGTACAAGCAGATGTGGAAAAGGTTAAGGCCAACACCCTTATTATAAAATTAACCCAAAAAGAAAATAAGAACTAAAACTGAGAAAATTAAAAGGTTCAAATACATAATTAAATAAAATTGACTAAGAAGAAATCATGTCCCCATATTTGGGCCCTTCATCAACTTGGATCATTTGGACCATCTTGAGTGCTTCTTCTTCTAGAATGGGCTTCAGTGAAAGAAAGTGGTTGACTGCTTTGTCCAAATCTTCCTTAGCCTTCTTAGCTCTTGACCTTGTCATTGGGCCTCCAAGTCCTCGTAGTGCTTCTTTGGGCATTGGGCCCATTAGGGTTCCACTTGAGGTTCCTTGGTCTCCATCATGCCCTCCCCCTTCGAAAGAATTCATCCTCGAATTTTATCCTTCATCACCTACATCAAAAGGACTTAAGTCAGCCACATTAAATGTTGCACTAACCCCATACTTACCTGGTAGGTCAACTTTGTAGGCATTGTCATTGATTCTTTCTAAGATTTGGAAGGGTCCATCTCCTCTAAGCAAGAGCTTAGATTTCCTTTGCAAAGGAAACTTTCTTTTCGCATGTGCACCCACACCTAATCTTCGGGTTCAAAAACAACTTGTCTCCTTCCCTTATTTGCTTGCTTAGCATATTGTTCCATCTTCCTTTCAATTTGAGTCTTGACTTGTTCATGGAGCTTCCTCACATATTCATCTTTTGCATGTCCATCCCTATGAATTAAAGAAGAAACATTAGGTAGAGGCAGTAAATCAAGGGAGGTGAGGGGATTAAAACCATATATAATCTCAAAAGGAGAAAAAATAGTAGTAGCATGCACAGCCCTATTATAAGCAAATTCAACAAAAGGTAAGCATTCTTCCCAGGTTTTGATGTTCCTCTTGATGATTAATCGCAGCAAGGTCGATAGGGTCCTATTCACCACCTCGCTTGCCCATCGGTTTGTGGGTGGCAAGTGGTAGAGAAGAGTAGCTTAGTCCCAAGCTTGTTCCAAAGGGTCCTCCAAAAATGGCTCAAGAATTTTGAGTCCCTATCTGAGACTATGCTTTTGGGCATTCCATGAAGCCTCACTACTTCTTTAAAGAACAAGTCCGCCACATGAATGGCATCATCCACCTTATGGCAAGGGATGAAGTGGGCCATCTTGGAGAATCTGTCCACCACCACAAAAATGGAGTCTCTTCCTTTTTTTGAACGGGGCAAACCTAGCACAAAATCCATAGACAAGTCACCCAAGGGAATCAGAATAGGTAGGGGTATAGAGTCCATGAGGCATTACCTTTGATTTGGCTCTTTTACAGACAATGCACCTATCACATATTTTATGCACATCATGCTTCATGCCAGGCCAATAAAAATGCTCATGCAACACACCTAAAGTCTTTTGGATCCCAAAGTGACCCATTAACCACCCTCATGAGCTTCCCTAAGCAATAATTCACGCAATGAGCTCTTAGGCACACACAAATGTTTTTCTTTGAATAAATACCCATCTTGCCTAAAGAACCCCTTATGTGCCCCTTTTTCACATGCAGCATACATCTTGGAGAAATCATCATCATGCACATACAACTCTTTTATGTGTTCAAAACCAAGCATTTTTGTTTCAAGAGTAGCTAATAAGGTATACCTCCCGAAAGCGCATCGCTTACTATGTTTACCTTCCCTTGCTTGTGTTTGATCACATAGGGAAATTGTTCAAGGTATTCCACCCACTTGGCATGCCTCTTATTAAGCTTACCTTGCCCTTTTAAATATTTTAGTGACTCATGATCACTGTGAATTACAAACTCTTTTGGCAAAAGGTAGTGCTGCCAAGTGTGTAAAGCCCTTATAAGTGCATACAATTCTTTATCATAGGTGGAGTAATTTAAAACAGCTCCATGCAATTTTTCACTAAAGTATGCAATGGGGTGACCCTCTTGTAATAAAACAGCCTCAATCCAAACGTTTGATGCATCACACTCAAGTTCAAAAGACTTAGAGAAATTAGGCAATGCAAGTATGGGTGCATGAGTGAGCCTATCTTTGAGTGTGTCGAAACTTGTCTCTGTTGATCCTCCCCCACCTAAAACTCACATTTTTCTTAACAACTTCATTTAAAGGGCGGCTATAGTCTTTGAAATCTTTTACAAACCTTCTATAGAAGCTAGCTAACCCATGAAAGCTTCTTACCTCACTCAAAGACTTAGGGGTAGGCCACTCCCTAATAGCTTTTATCTTTTCTTCATCTACTTGCACTCCCTTAGCACTCACAATAAAGCCTAGGAACACTACATGGTCGGTACAAAAGACACACTTCTCTAAATTAGAATACAACTTTTCTTTTCTAAGCACACTCATTACAGCCTTAAGGTGTTCTAGGTGCTCTTCTAAGGTTATGTTATAGATCAGGATGTCATCAAAGTATACTACTACAAACTTGCCTAGAAACTCTCTCAACACATGGTTCATCAACCTCATAAAGGTGCTAGGCGCATTTGTAAGCCCAAAAGGCATCACCAACCACTCATACAGTCCATACTTAGTCTTAAAGGCTGTCTTCCACTCATCCCCTTCCCTTATCCTAATTTGATGGTACCCACTTTTTAAATCCACTTTAGAAAAGTAACATGCACCATGCAATTCATCAAGCAAATCATCTAGCCTAGGGATGGGATGCCTATATTTTACAGTCATATTATTTACAGCCCTACAATCAGTACACATTCTCCAAGTGCCATCCTTTTTGGGGATAAGCATGACAAGCACGGCACAAGGACTTAAACTTTCCCTCACCCATCCTTTTTGCATCAAATCCTCCACTTGTTTTTGAATTTCCTTAGTTTCCTCAGGATTTGTCCTATAGGCGGGCCTATTGGGCAAAGAGGCTCCCGGGATGAAGTCCATTTGATGTTCAATCCCCCTCAAGGGTGGTAGTCTAGGAGGGACACTCTTTGGAAAGACATCTTCAAAGTCCTGCAAAAGAGAATCAACTTCACTAGGCAGAGGGTTAGAGTTACAATTTAAGTACAAGTCCTTGTATACGCAAATGTACATCTCTTGCTTTGCAAAGAAAGCCCTCTTAATCTCACTCTCCCTAGCAATTAAACATTCATTTTTTTTTCATTTACAAGTTCTTGGTCCCTATTCTTCGCTTCCCCCTTTGATTTTATTTTTATGTCTTCCTTCTCTTGCTCCCTTCTTAGCTTCAAGGCCACTTGATCTTCACAAATCTGTTTGGGAGTAAGGGGTACAAGGGTTACCTTTAATGAATTATGAACAAAAGAGTATTTGTTAGTGAAACCATCATGAATAGCATGCTTATCAAATTGCCACGGCCTCCCAAGCAAAATATGGCCGGCCTCCATAGGAACAACATCACATAAAATATCATCTTTATACTTACCAATTTGGCAAACTTACCATCACTTGTTGATTCACTATCAACTCACCATTCTCACTTAGCCATTGAAGCTTGTATGGTCGGGGGTGAGGAGTAGTTTTAAGGTCAAGTTTTCTTACCAAGCGAGTGCTTGCCACATTGGTGCAACTTCCCCCATCGATAATCAAAGAGCATACCTTCCCTTGAATGAGGCATCTTGTATGGAAAATGTTCTCTCTTTGGCCTTCATCCTTCTCTTTAGCTTGACTTCCCAACAATCTTCTTACCATCAATAAGTCTCCCTCTTGTGGAATAACCTCACAATCACTTTCCTCCTCACTTGATGAAATAGAAGAAGATTCACTAGTGATGCTCCCATTGTCCCTTATCATCATTGTTTTCTTATTTGGGCATTGAGAAGCTATGTGTCCCCTTCCCAAACACTTGAAACATTTAATGTCCTTATTTTTAGAAGTAGAAGATGAAGTGGAAGTAGTAGGCAAGGTGGCCTTAGGGGCAGCCACGGATTCCTTTGGACCGAAAGAGGATCCCTCCTTCTTTTGCTTGTCCTTCCAACTTGTTGTGTTGAAGTTGGAAGAAGCCTTCTTCAAAGTACCCTTCCTCTTGAGTTGTTGCTCCACCTTCATGGCTTGATGCACTAAGTCTTCAAGCTCAACATAATGTTGCAACTCCACAATATCACTAATGTCTCGGTTGAGACCATGAAGAAACCGAGCCATGGTTGCCTCCCTTTCTTCAACAATGTTGGCTCTTATCAAGGCAACCTCCATCTCTTTGAAGTACTCATCCACACTCCTACTCCCTTGAGAGAGCCTTTGTAACTTATTATGTAGCTCCCTATGATAAAAAGAAGGTACAAATCTCCTCCTCATCAAAGTCTTCATTTCATCCCAAGTAATGATAGGATGCTCTCTATATCTTGCCCTTTCTTTTTGAGCTTGATCCCACTAAATCAAAGCATAATCTGTGAACTCAAGTGCAGCCACCTTCACTTTCTTCTCTTCATTGTAGTCATGGCATGAGAAGATTTGCTCAATTTTCATCTCCCACTCAAGATATGCTTCCGGATCATTCCTCCCTTGGAAGGAAGGTATTTGATATTCACACCCCCAAGCCTCTCATTTTCTCTATCTCTCCTCTCGTTTTCTTCTCTTTTTTCTCTCTCTCTCCTTCATGTCTCCTTCTTCCTCCTTGCCTCCTATCATCTCTCCTTTCTCTTTCGATTCATGGGATTCTTCATCATGGTTGGAAGTTCTATCCCTCTCTAACCTATCAATCCTCTCATGGATTTCATCACTTTGTCTTTGAAGAAGCCTTTCCAAATGTCTTGTTAGGGCTTGCATTTGTAATGTCATTGCGGTGTCCTTTGGGAAGGAGGGGACTTCCACTTGTGTCTCCTTCCTTAGACATTGTACAAAATCAAAAAGTTAGTGAACATAATAAAACAAGGTCCTCACTCACTCTTCTCACGTGTATACACTCTTAGATTGATTCCACTCGTGTTTCACACAATTAGGCTTTTGTTTAATGAAAACGCTCTTGCCTTTTACCACTCAAGTTCTCTTTTCAAGTTCTTAAATGAACCCTCTCGCGTTTCAATTACCAAAAGCTCTTACAAAGGTAGCGGTCCTCACAAGAGTAAGCACTCAGAAGCTGAAGAAAGGATGAAACTCTAGACAAAACTCAAATAAATTTAAAAACAAGCAAGAAAAGCTAAATAAAAAGAAAGGTAGAACTCAAAAGAAATAAGAAGAAAAAGAAATGCGCAAGGTATGTAGAATAGCATCGCTTAATGAAATTCACAAGGCATTCAAACTTAATCTTGCTTAAGTGCAAGGGCAGTCTCTTTTTTTTTCTTTTTTTTTTCTTCATTTTTTTAATACTATTTTTCACGCCTTTGTTCTCTTTTTGCACATAAAAAATATGATTCTTGCAATTTTAGTTCCAAATGTTATGCCCAATTATGTATTTAGGAGTTTCCTTTCAAGTTAAGGTGCTATAAAACATATAACAGTAATGGATATAGAGTTGATAAGATCAAAGTCAAATATTAGCGTAGAAATTAAAGAACAAAAATTAAAGGTAGAAAATAAAAAGACTAGAATTTAAATGACAAAAAGTAAAGAACGGAAAGTAAAGAATGTTGCCAATTCTTAGAAATGGCAGAGATCAATGATGATCAGGATTGTGTATAATTATGACATTCAAGCAATGGTGCTTGATGTTTGGAAAGCAATAAAGAACAAGTACAAGAAACAAAACAAGAACTCTATCAACTAAAGAATCTGGGCTCTAGATACCACATGATATGATTCAAGTTGGATGCATATTATTTTTTACAGATCGTTCTTGAGTTGATTTTGGGTTTCAAAGAATTAAACAATAAAAGGATGAATAGTGATGTGAACAGTAATGTGAACAGTACGTGAATAGTAAAAAAATGGAAAAAAAAGATGCAAAAGGAAAAGGAGTGGAAGGAAGAAGACGCCACACTCTTGGAGAGTGATAAGTCAAGCGAAGATTCGCCACAAAGGTAAGGAAACCTTTGATAAGAACCAAGATGGCTCTACCAAGAACCCAAGAGAACTAAGCTCTCAAAACCCACAAAGGAGTGCAATATTATTCCCTAAGTCAAAAGTGCCAAATACAGTAAACATAAGCCTATTTATAGGCATTAGGTATGCAGCTAGGTCTAGCTAAAGGAGGCAGAAGAAGCTAGCACATTTTAAAACCGAATCCTAGTGCAAATGTGGCCTAGGCCCAATTGGAAACCCTAACTCTATTATGCGCAACTTAAGCCCAAACAATAGGCCCTTATTATAAAATTAACCCAAAAAGAAAATAAGAACCAAAACTAAGAAAATTAAAAGGTTCAAATACATAATTAAATAAAATTGACTAAGAAGAAATCATGTCCCCACATTTGGGCCTTCATCAACTTGGATCATTTGGACCATCTTGAGTGCTTCTTCTTCTAGAATGGGCTTCAGTGAAAGAAAGTGGTTGACTGCTTTGTCCAAATCCTCCTTAGCCTTCTTAGCTCTTGACCTTGTCATTGGGCCTCCAAGTCCTCGTAGTGCTTCTTTGGGCATTAGGCCCATTGGGGTTCCACTTGAGCTTCCTTGGTCTCCATCATCCTTCAAATTGGAAGGATAGAGTCAAGAAAGAAGGTGCTGCCTCCTCTAACAATGCAGCGCTTTCTAATCATGGGAAAGCACCTCAAAAGCAAGCTGAACATCCACCAAAGAGGACTAGAGAAGTGAAGTGTTTTAAGTGCTTGGGCATAGGTCATTATGCCTACGAGTGTCATACAAAGAAGATAATTCTTCTCAAGGATAATGGGGAGTACATAAGCCAATCTGAAGATAGTGGTGGAGAGGAAGAGGAGAGTGAAGAAGAGATGGTGGCTGCGGAGGGAGAGTTGTACATGATTAGAAGGTTACTTGGAAGCCAAATCAAAGTAATGGATGCATCTCAAAGGGAGAACATTTTCCATACAAGATGTTCAATCAATGGTAAGGTATGTTTGGTAATTATTGATGGGGGAAGCTGCACAAATGTGGTGAATTCGAGATTAGTGTCAAAACTAAATTTGGACACTAAACCACATCCTAGGCCATACAAGCTTCAATGGCTTGGTGAAGGAGAAGAAGTGCAAGTAAGGCAGCAAGTAGGAGTCTCTCTTTCCATTGGAAAATACCAAGACAAAGTGTTATGTGATGTAGTTCCAATGGAGGCCAGCCACATTCTTTTGGGGAGGCCGTGGTAGTATGACACCAAAGCTGTCCATGATGGTTTTACTAACAAAATTTCTTTTGTGTATCAGGACAAGAAAGTGGTTCTCAAGCCTTTGACTCCTAGAGAGGTGTGTGAGGATCAAATCAAAATGAGAGAAAAGATTGCAATTGAGAGAAAGAGTGAAACACTTGAGAGGAAAAAGAGTGAAAAGAAAAAGAATGAAACACTGGAGGGCCAAAACCCTTTGCTTGGCAAGAGAAAGGGAGGTAAGGAGGGTGCTTTGCGCAAGGCAGGCCCTCTACTTATTGTTTTGTCAAAGTCAAATTTTATATGTTAACCAATTTGACAAGTTTGAATTGCCTTCTTGTATTGAATCTCTTTTGCAAGACTTTCAAGATGTTTTTCCAAAGAAATGTACCGGATGGCTTACCACCTTTGAGGGGAATTGAGCATCACATTGATCTCATTCCTATGAGCTTCTTTACCCAATCAGCTAGCATATAGGAGCAACCCACAAGAGACAAAGGAGATTGAAAGGCAAGTGGCAGAACTCATGAGCAAAGGTTGGGTGAGGGATAGCATGAGTCCGTGTGCTGTACCAGTCATTTTGGTGCCCAAAAAGGATGGCTCATGGAGGATGTGTTCTGATTGTAGAGCCATAAACAACATCACCATCAAGTATAGACATCCAATTCCCAGGTTAGATGATCTTCTTGATGAACTGTATGGTGCATATGTGTTTTCCAAAATTGATCTAAAAAGTGGCTATAATCAAATTAGGATTAGAGAAGGTGATGAATGGAAAACTGCCTTTAAAACAAAATATGGATTGTATGAGTGGTTGGTTATGCCATTTGGTTTGACTAATGCGCCTAGTACTTTCATGAGATTGATGAATCATGTTTTAAGAGAGTTTATTAGCAAATTTGTTGTGGTGTACTTTGATGATATTCTTATCTATAGCACTAGCCTTGATTTGCATGTTGAGCATTTGCAATCTGTTTTGAATGTGCTTAGGAAAGAACAATTGTATGCCAATCTGGAAAAATGCATCTTTTGTACTGATCATGTGGTATTCCTTGGATTTGTTATTAGTGCTAAGGGAGTACAAGTAGATGTGGAAAAGGTTAAGGCCATCCAAGAATGGCCAACACCTAAGTCCGTGAGTGAGGTGAGGGGATTTCATGGTTTAGCAAGTTTCTATAGGAGATTTGTTAAAGATTTTAGTACATTGGCTACACCTCTAAATGAAGTTGTTAAAAAAAATGTGGGTTTCAAATAGGGTGAGGAACAAGAAAAGGCCTTTACTACCCTTAAGCATAGGTTAACTAATGCACCCATTCTTGCTATGCCTGATTTTGTAAAATCATTTGAAATTGAGTGTGATGCATCAAATGTGGGTATTGGGGCTGTTTTATTGCAGGAAGGTCATCCAATTGCTTATTTTAGTGAAAAGTTAGGAGGCGCTGCCGTTAACTATTCAACTTATGATAAGGAATTGCATGCTTTGGTTAGAACTTTAAAGACTTGGCAGCATTACCTTTTACCCAAAGAGTTTGCCATCCATAGTGATCATGAGTCCTTAAAGTACTTAAAAGAACAAGGTAAGCTTAATAAGAGGCATGCTAAGTGGGTAGAGTTTCTAGAGCAATTTCCATATGTCATCAAGCATAAAAAAGGGAAAGGGAATGTAGTGGCTGATGCGCTTTCTAGGAGAAATGCATTGCTTTCTGTGCTTGAAACTAAATTGTTTGGTCTTGAATCTTTGAAAGACATGTATGTGAATGATGAGGACTTTGCTGAAATTTTTACTGCATGTGAAAAGTTGTCTGAAAATGGTTACTATAGGCATAATGGATTCTTGTTTAAAGCAAATAGATTGTGTGTGCCTAAGTGTTCCATTAGAGAGCTGCTTGTGAGTGAATCACATGAGGGAGGTTTGATGGGTCATTTTGAGATCCAAAAGACTTTAGAAATTTTGCAAGAGCATTTTTATTGGCCCCATATGAGGCGGGATGTGCACAAATTTTGTGATCATTGTATTGTTTGTAAACAGGCTAAATCAAAAGTTAAGCGGCATGGTTTGTATACTCCTTTGCCTGTTCCTGAATATCCTTGGATTGACATTTCTATGGACTTTGTTTTGGGGCTGCCTCGAACAAAGAATGGAAAGGATTCTGTGTGTGTTGTTGTTGATAGGTTTTCTAAGATGGCACACACTTCATACCTTGCAAAAAGGTAGAAGATGCTTGTCACGTGGCTGACTTGTTCTTCAAAGAGATAGTGAGGCTCCATGGGCTGCCTAGGAGCATTGTAAGTGATAGGGATGCAAAATTCCTAAGCCACTTTTGGAGGACCCTATGGGGTAAGATTGGTACTAACTTGTTGTTTTCTACTACTTGTCACTCACAAACTGATGGTCAAACTGAGGTAGTCAATAGGACTTTAGGCACATTGCTTAGGACTGTTTTAAAGAAAAATCTTAAGTCTTGAGAAGCATGTTTGCCTCATGTTGAATTTGCTTATAATAGGGCTGTCCATAGCACAACTAACTGTTCACCTTTTGAAATTGTGTATGGATTTAATCCTTTGACACCTCTTGATTTGCTGCCTATGCCTAACATCAAGAAGCGCAGGCTAAAGCTGAATATGTGAAGAAGCTGCATGAGCAAGTGAAGGCACAGATTGAAAATAAAAATGAGAGCTATGCAAGGCAAGCTAACAAAGGAAGAAGGAAGGTAGTGTTCTAACCTGGTGATTGGGTTTGGGTACACATGAGGAAGGAAAGGTTCCCTGAACAAAGAAAGTAAAAACTCCAACCAAGGGGAGATGGTCCTTTTCAAGTGCTAGAAAAGATCAATGACAATGCATATAAAATTGATCTACCTGGTGAATACAATATCAGTGCTACTTTTAATGTGTCTGATTTAACTCTCTTTGATGTAGATAATGATGTTTCTGATTTGAGGACAAATCCTCTTCAAGAGGGGAGGAGTGATGAGGACATGACCAAGAACAAGGAGCTTGAAGCCCTTGAAGGACTTAGGGACCTATGACAAGAGCAAGGACAAGGAGAACCAAGGAAGCTTTACAACAAATGTTGGCAGCCTTTACTAAAATAGAACCACGCCTTGAAGAATCAAAACTCAAGTTGATCAATTGCCTCATGACTGAAGAGGAGGTTGCGTGGCTTTAATGGGAGGATAGCTTGTCATAAATTCAACTCAAGTATGGAGTGCTAACTATGCTGAATAGGGGCAGCTAGACTTGGTGGAATTATTAGTTGATTAAATGCAAATAACAAGGACATGTGACTGTTACAAATTGATAGAATAATGCAGTCAGCTAGGTTAAAAAAAATTGTAGGCTGAATGCTTTTATTTCTTTGGCAGTTACACTTTGGCCAATTATAGTTTTTTATGATGGTTATTATTAGGAGTTTATTTTTGTAAGTTTCTGAATGTAAAGGGGCTACATAATAGCACCCAGCTAGGAGAAGGAGGAGATAGTTTTTTTTGGTTTTTGAACAAACACAATTTGGTGAGCTTATTTCTCTTTGAGTTATTGCAATCCAATTATTGAGATTTATCAAAGGAATTACATCCTTTGTGTGTGCAATCTCTAGACTTATCTTCCATCCTTGGAAGTGTGACGTCCATCATCATTCCCATACCAATTTCTTTTCTTTTCCATGATCATATAATTCTGTTTCCCTCAATTCTGATTGAATCAAACCCAAATTCCACGAAAGCTCCAATTTTCGTGCAGAATAACTCCTGATCATATCTCATGTTATACGAAAGCTTTTTGAGTGATTCTTGAGCCAAAATTTCGATTCAGAACACGAGCTTTCTCCTCATTTTAGTCTCGTTCAATTTGGAGTTCTACAACTCGAGTTATAGTTCCGTGATATCCGAACGAATTTAAAACAAAGTCTGCACCTATCACCTAAATTCCTAGTAGATCCTATTCTGAATCCTAGCAAGCAAATTGGGTTCACATCATTTGGTAATCAGAGCTCCGGTTCTAGGAATTGCAAGGCTGCATTTCGGGTAATTTCTTTCCTTATTTTCACGATCCTTAATATTTACCTTATTGTCTTTTTTCTCTTAGGCTGAACCATTGCAAAAGTTAGGCCTTTAAAAAAAATAAAATTAAAATAGACCAAAAACAAAAGAGAAGGAAGCATGCAAAATGAGTATATATATATATATATATATATATATATATATATATATATATATATATATATATATATATATATATATATATATATATATATAGGTTGAATTGTTCATGTCTTTGTTAGAAATTTTTAAGCTTATTCTTTACGGTAATATTGTGGTTGATTGAAGGAAGAATTACTGCACCTTGCTTGTTTGAATTTCTAAATTCGTGGCTGTACTTTTATTGGTTGAAATTTATGCACAAATTCTGCATTTGTGGCTGCACACAGATTGGTAGAATTTCTTTGTGTTTTCTCTTTTTGGTTGATAAGAATTCAAGGAGGAATAGAGAGGAAAAAGGCAAGAGTGATCATTATAGTAAAAGCCTAATTGTGTGCAAACACTTGAGTGGGTAAGGTTTCTCAAACAGCAAATATATATATATTGGTTCTTGTTACCTTTGATCTGTTTGTTTATCAATGGCAGAAAGAAACAGCAACAATGATATTCAGTTCCAAATCACAGCTCTTACTCAACACTTGGAGAGGTTGATGAAGCAACAACAAGATGAGTTCCATGAGAGGTTGGATCAATTGGAGAATAGGACACCACCTGGAGGAGGAGGAAGGCCGAATAGGAATGAAGGAAGAATAGAAGGAATCAAGCTGAATATACCTCCTTTCAAGGGTAGGACCAGAGGCATACTTGGAGTGGGAGCTCAAGATTGAGCATGTGTTCTCTTACAACAATTATAATGAGGAGCAAAAGGTGAGACTTGCAATGTCTTTTTTTTTCGATTATGCACTCATTTGGTGGAATAAGTTGCAGAGGGAGAGGACAAGGAATGAAGAACCTATGGTGGACACTTGGGCAAAAATGAAGAGAATCATGAGGAAGCGCTATGTACCATCTAGCTTCCATAGGGACTTGAAACTCAAGTTGTAGAAATTGACTCAAGGAAGCAAAGGAGATGGAAGTGTTAATCATCCAAGCCAAAATTGAAGAAGATCCTGAGGTAACTATGGCTCACTTTCTTAATGGTTTAAATCATGATATTAGAGATGTTGTGGAGTTGCAGGAATTTCTAGAAATGGAGGATCTTTTGCATAAGACAATAAGTAGAACAACAACTCAAAAGAAAGAGTACAACAAGGAAGAGTTCTACTAGCTATAATCCTTCAAATTGGAAGGATAGAGTCAAGAAAGAAGGTGCTGCCTCCTCTAACAATGCAGCGCTTTCTAATCATGGGAAAGCACCTCAAAAGCAAGCTGAACATCCACCAAAGAGGACTAGAGAAGTGAAGTGTTTTAAGTGCTTGGGCATAGGTCATTATGCCTACGAGTGTCCTACAAAGAAGACAATTCTTCTCAAGGATAATGGGGAGTACATAAGCCAATTTGAAGATAGTGGTTGATGTGAGCCCACTAAGGAGCATGGATCAAGGAGCACTACAAGGACTTGGTGGACCTATGACAAGAGCTAGGACCAAGAAAGCCCAAGAAGTCCTAAATAAAATGATGACAACTTTAATTGAAACAAGCCCAAATTCAGGTCTTGATGGAGTTGGGCCCAAATTGGTCACTTATCTCATCCAACTTGAAGACCCATGATGGCTTGGATGTCCACTTCTTTAAAATAGTATTTTTTTAGTTTATTTCTATTAAATAAAGTGTAATAAACCATGAAGGATGAATAGTGCACATTTTTGGGAGGGCAACCTTTGGTTTACATACCTAAGTAACTCCTATTTTTTTAGTTAATGCTTTAATTAGCCACTTAATGGATTAGTTATTGCTTTTTATGGGGAATATGTCACATTATGATGACCACTTTGCATGCATATTCTATGCACCCCATTTTCCTATAAGTATGTGCCTAAAACATGAATGAAAGGACTTTTGGATGTGAATTTGGATTGAATCCATTTGTGAGAATTTCATTCTCTTTGGTTCTTGGTTGAGCCATCTTGGTTCTTATCAAAGGCTTCCTTACCTTTGTGGCGAATCTTCACTTGACTTATCACTCTCTAAGAGTGTGGCGTCTTCTTCCTCTCATTCCTTTTCCTTTTCCCATCTTTTCTATTTTTTTTACTATTCACGTCACTATTCATCAGCTACTGTTCATCGGGTACTGTTCATCATTTCATTCTTTGAAACACTAAATCAACTCATGGACGATCCGTAAAAATAATATGCATCCAACTTGGATCATATCAGTGGTGGAAAGGAAGAGGAGAGTGAAGAAGAGATGGTGGCTGCGGAGGGAGAGTTGTACATGATTAGAAGGTTACTTGGAAGCCAAATCAAAGCAATGGATGCATCTCAAAGGGAGAACATTTTCCATACAAGATGTTCAATCAATGGTAAGGTATGTTTGGTAATTATTGATGGGGGAAGCTGCACAAATGTGGTGAGTTCGAGAGTAGTGTCAAAACTGAATTTGGACATTAAACCACATCCTAGGCCATACAAGCTTCAATGGCTTAGTAAAGGAGAAGAAGTGCAAGTAAGGCAGCAAGTAGAAGTCTCTCTTTCCATTGGAAAATACCAAGACAAAGTGTTATGTGAAGTAGTTCCAATGGAGGCCAGCCATATTCTTTTGGGGAGGCCGTGGCAGTATGACACCAAAGCTGTCCATGATGGTTTTACTAACTGATGACAACCAAATGGGGTTGCCTTTTTAAGATCTTTTTGATTGAAATTATCAAGTGTGTTGCGCCATTTAAAGATTAAAACAAATTGAGTTTGAATTCAGAATGTTGGAACAAAGTAAAAGATGAAGAAGAAAAGGATAAAATGGAAGAGATTAGAGATGATGTGAGGCGCCACAAACAAAGGAAACTTTGTTTGATAAGCCAAGTGAAATCCGCCACAAGAATGTTGGAATTCAAGAATGTTGGAATTCTTGATAAGGATAAAAACCTTGGTTCAACCAAGAACTTAGGAGAACAATGCTCACTAACAATGGAAAATTCCAAATGACATCCAAAAGTCTACAACCTATTCAAACTCGTGTAACAATGGAAAAGAGTGGGCTTGACCCAAATGCAAACAAAGCAAGTTGGACCTAACTCACAAAAATCCCATTTACACTTATTGGGAAGAAATAAACATTAAACTTGAGCCTCATCTTGTTGCACGCCAATTTCACATGATTCTTCCAAGTGGATGATGCAATTGATTAACTTGGGCTCCTCTTGAATTGATTTTGGGCTTGTTTCCATGAGAAGCCCAATCATGTGGTTTAGAGCTTCTTGGGCCTTCTTTGTTCTTGCCTTGGTCATTGGGCCTCCAAGGCCTTGTATAGCTTCTTGTTCCACTTTGTGCCTAGTTGGGCTCACATCATCCCCTCCTTCTTCAAGTGAATTAGATCCTCGAATTAGAGTCTTCATCACCTACATCAAAAAGAGATAAGTCAGCCACATTAAAGGTTGCACTAATACCACCATATTCACTAGGAAGATCCAGCTTATAGGCATTGTCATTGATCTTGGCCACAACTTGAAATGGTCCATCTCCTCTTGGTTGAAGCTTTGATTTCCTTTGGGAAGGAAACCTTTCTTTCCTCATGTGTACCCAAACCCAATCTCCGGGTTCAAACACCACCTTCTTCCTCCCCTTGTTGGCTTGTCTTGCATAGCTTTCGTCCTTTTTTCAATCTGGGCCTTCACTTGTTCATGTAATTTTTTAACATATTCAGCCTTGGCCCTACCATCTTTATGCTTCAAAATTGAAGAGTTAGGCAATGGTAACAAATCAAGAGGAGTTAAAGGATTAAAGCCATAAACAACCTCAAAAGGAGAAAATTGAGTAGTACTATGAACAAACCTATTATAAGCAAACTCCACATGAGGTAAACACTCCTCCCAAGACTTAATGTTCTTTTTAATTACAGCCCTTAAAAGGGAAGAGAGGGTCCTATTCACAACTTCAGTTTGCCCATCCGTTTAAGGATGGCAAGTAGTGGAGAAAAGAAGTTTTGTTCCAAGCTTGCCCCACAAAGTTCTCCAAAAGTGACTTAGGAACTTGGTGTCCCTATCACTAACAATGCTTCTTGGGAGACCATGAAGCCTCACCACCTCTTTAAAGAACAAATCAGCCACATGACAAGCATCATCAACTTTTTTGCATGGTATAAAATGAGCCATTTTTGAAAATCTATCTACCACAACAAAAATTGAATCTGTTCCATTTCTTGTCCTAGGCAACCCAACAACAAAGTCCATTGATAAATCAATCCAAGGAAAATCCTAATAGGTAAAGGAGTGTAAAGTCCATGAGGCATAACTTTAGATTTTAACCTTTTGCACACAATGCATTTTTCACAAAATTTTTGAACATCATATTTCATATGAGGCCAATAAAAATGTTCATGCAGCATGTCCAAAGTCTTTTGAACCCCAAAATGTCCCATTAATCCCCCTTCATGTGCCTCCTTCACAAGTAATTCCCTAATGGAGCTTTTAGGCACACACAACCTCTTTTCTTTGAATAAAAACCCTTGGTGCCTAAAAATCCATTTTGGGCTGAATGCATACAATTTGCATAGATATGAGAAAAATCATTATCATGCTCATACAATTCTTTAATGCACTCAAGTCCAAACAACTTTGTTTCAAGGGTAGAAAGTAATGCATGTCTTCTTGAAAGCGCATCTGCCACAACATTGGCCTTACCCTTTTTATGTTTTACAACATAAGGAAATTGTTCAAGAAATTCAACCCATTTAGCATGTCTCTTATTCAATTTTCCTTGACCCTTCAAATATTTCAAAGATTCGTGGTCACTATGAATTACAAATTCCTTAGGCAAAAGATAGTGTTGCCAAGTTTGCAAAGCTCTCACTAAGGCATACAACTCCTTATCATACGTGGGATAATTAAGTGCAACTCCACTTATCTTCTCACTAAAATAAGCAATTGGATGCCACTCTTGCATCAAAACAGCCCCAACACCAACATTAGAAGCATCACATTCAATTTCAAAAGATTTTGCAAAATTAGGCAAAGCAAGAATTGGTGCATGGGTGAGCTTTTTCTTAAGTTCCTTAAAAGCTTGTTCTTGTTTTTCCCCCCATTTAAAACCCAACATTCTTTTTGACAATTTCATTAAGAGGTGCAGCCAATGTGCTAAAATCTTTAACAAACCTCCTATAGAAACTAGCCAAACCATGAAAGCTCCTCACATCACTCACATTTTTGGGGGTTGGCCAATCTTGAATGGCCTTAATCTTTTCTTGATCCACATGGACCCCTTTAGCATTAATCACAAAACCAAGGAAAATCACATGATCCACACAAAAAGTACATTTTTCCAAGTTTGCATACAACCTTTCTTTTCTTAATACAAGCAAAACAGCCCTTAAATGTTCATGGTGCTCATCTAAGTTTTTGCTATATATTAAGATATCATCAAAATATACCACCACAAATTTTTCCAAAAATTCTCTTAAAACATGGTTCATAAGCCTCATAAAAGTGCTTGGTGCATTTGTTAAACCAAAAGGCATTACCAACCATTCATACAACCCAAATTTAGTTTTGAAAGCGGTTTTCCATTCATCCCCTTCCCTTATCCTAATTTGATGGTACCCACTTTTCAAATCAATTTTAGAAAAAATGCAAGCACCAAACAATTCATCAAGCAAATCATCAAGTCTAGGGATAGGATGTCTATACTTAATGGTGATGTTGTTCACGGCCCTACAATCCGTGCACATCCTCCAAGTGCCATCCTTTTTGGGCACCAAAATGACGGGTACAGCACATGGACTTAAGCTCTCTTGTACCCATCCTTTTTGCATCAACTCCTCCACTTGCTTTTGGATCTCTTTGGTCTCTTGAGGATTGCTCCTATAGGCTGGCCTATTGGGCAATGATGCACCCGGAATGAGGTCAATATGGTGCTCAATTCCCCTCAAAGGTGGAAGGCCATGTGGCACTTCCTTAGGGAAGATATCCTCAAATTCCTGCAAAAGATTTTTCACACCACTAGACAAAGAATGATCATTAGAAATGTTAGCATTTAAACAAAATTCCCTACACAAAAGCATGTATAGGGGCTGTCTTGAAACCAATGCACTTTTCACCTCACTTTTTGTTGCAAAACAACTCTCTTTTCTCTCTTTTTCATCTCGATTTTTCTCTCTTTTTTTCTCATGATTTTTTTTTGATTTTTCATCACTCTTTTTCTCTTGTTCACTCTCTTTTTCTTTTCTCTCTTGCTCTCTTTTCTCTCTCATTTTCTTTTGATCCTCACTAACTTGTTTTGGAGATAAAGGAGAGAGTACAACCATTCGCTCCTTGTCCATGAAAGTGAACTTGTTTGAAAATCCATCATGAATGGCCTTCTTGTCATATTGCCAAGGCCTTCCCAACAACATATGGCTTGCCTCCATAGGCACTACATCACAAAGAACATTGTCCTCATACTTCCCAATGGAGAATGGAACCTCCACTTGTTTGTTCACCACCATCTCCCCAACCTCACTCAACCATTGAAGTCTATATGGTGTTGGATGGGTTTTAGTGATAAGATTTAATTTAGACACCAACCTAGAACTTACTACATTTGCACAACTACCTCCATCAATTATTAGAGAACAAACTTTACCTTAAATTAGGCATCTAGAGTGGAAAATGTTCTCCCTTTGGCTCTTAGAAGAGTCAAGCCAAAAACACACAAAAATCCAAAACTCAAGTAACAAAAATCACAAAACTTATCAAACTAAAGGAAACAAAGAAAGAAAGGCTAGAAAGGAAAAGATTTGGAAATGAAACAAGGAAGAAGGGAAAAAAATTGTATAGAACACTAATTGATCAATTGGAAACTTTTCTCTTCTCTTTTCTCAACACTTCAAGAACACCTTTTTTTTTTTTTTGCCCAGAATTTTTTTTTTTTTTTTACTTTGAACAAGAGAAGAACACTTGGATACTTGTGTAAGATCAAAACAAATACCACGAAATTTTCCCTTCTCAAACAAGAATCAAAGTGACAATTTTTGTTGTTTTAGAAAGAAAAGAAGAAAATGGTGTAGAAGAAGAACAAAGAAGAAAATTTGAAACACAACACAAATTTCAATCAAAGCCTAAGCTTTGATACCACTTGATGACAACCAAATGGGGTTGCCTTTTTAAGATTGATTGAAATTATCAAGTGTGTTGCGCCATTTAAAGATTAAAACAAATTGAGTTTGAATTCAGAATGTTGGAACAAAGTAAAAGATGAAGAAGAAAAGGATAAAATGGAAGAGATTAGAGATGATGTGAGGCGCCACAAACAAAGGAAACTTTGTTTGATAAGCCAAGTGAAATCCGCCACAAGAATGTTGGAATTCTTGATAAGGATAAAAACCTTGGTTCAACCAAGAACTTAGGAGAACAATGCTCACTAACAATGGAAAATTCCAAATGACATCCAAAAGTCTACAACCTATTCAAACTCGTGTAACAATGGAAAAGAGTGGGCTTGACCCAAATGCAAACAAAGCAAGTTGGACCTAACTCACAAAAATCCCATTTACACTTATTGGGAAGAAATAATCATTAAACTTGAGCCTCATCTTGTTGCACGCCAATTTCACATGATTCTTCCAAGTGGATGATGCAATTGATTAACTTGGGCTCCTCTTGAATTGATTTTGGGCTTGTTTCCATGAGAAGCCCAATCATGTGGTTTAGAGCTTCTTGGGCCTTCTTTGTTCTTGCCTTGGTCATTGGGCCTCCAAGGCCTTGTATAGCTTCTTGTTCCACTTTGTGCCTAGTTGGGCTCACATCACTAACAAAATTTCTTTTGTGTATCAGGACAAGAAAGTGATTCTCAAGCCTTTGACTCCTAGAGAGGTGTGTGAGGATCAAATCAAAATGAGAGAAAAGATTGCAATTGAGAGAAAGAGTGAAACACTTGAGAGGAAAAAGAGTGAAAAGAAAAAGAATGAAACACTGGAGGGCAAAAACCTTTGCTTGGCAAGAGAAAGGGAGGTAAGGAGGGTGCTTTGCCCAAGGCAGGCCCTCTACTTATTGTTTTGTCAAAGTCAAATTTTATATGCTAACCAATTTAACAAGTTTGAATTGCCTTCTTGTATTGAATCTCTTTTGCAAGACTTTCAAGATGTTTTTCCAGCATATGTACCAGATGGCTTACCACCTTTGAGGGGAATTGAGCATCACATTGATCTCATTCCGGGAGCTTCTTTACCCAATCGGCCAGCATATAGGAGCAACCCACAAGAGACAAAGGAGATTGAAAGGCAAGTGGCAGAACTCATGAGCAAAGGTTGGGTGAGGGATAGCATGAGTCCGTGTGTTGTACAGTCATTCTAGTGCCCAAAAAGGATGGCTCACGGAGGATGTGTTCTGATTGTAGAGCCATAAACAACATCACCATCAAGTATAGACATCCAATTCCCAGGTTAGATGATCTTCTTGATGAACTGTATGGTGCATATGTGTTTTCCAAAATTGATCTAAAAAGTGGCTATAATCAAATTAGGATTAGAGAAGGTGATGAATGGAAAACTGCCTTTAAAACAAAATATGGATTGTATGAGTGGTTGGTTATGCCATTTGGTTTGACTAATGCGCCTAGTACTTTCATGAGATTGATGAATCATGTTTTAAGAGAGTTTATTGGCAAATTTGTTGTGGTGTACTTTGATGATATTCTTATCTATAGCACTAGCCTTGATTTGCATGTTGAGCATTTGTAATCTGTTTTGAATGTGCTTAGGAAAGAACAATTGTATGCCAATCTGGAAAAATGCATCTTTTGTACTGATCATGTGGTATTCCTTGGATTTGTTATTAGTGCTAAGGGAGTACAAGTAGATGTGGAAAAGGTTAAGGCCATCCAAGAATGGCCAACACCTAAGTCCGTGAGTGAGGTGAGGAAATTTCATGGTTTAGCAAGTTTCTATAGGAGATTTGTTAAAGATTTTAGTACATTGGCTGCACCTCTAAATGAAGTTGTTAAAAAAAATGTGGGTTTCAAATGGGGTGAGGAACAAGAAAAGGCCTTTACTGCCCTTAAGCATAGGTTAACTAATGCACCCATTCTTGCTATGCCTGATTTTGCAAAATCATTTGAAATTGAGTGTGATGCATCAAATGTGGGTATTGGGGCTGTTTTATTGCAGGAAGGTCATCCAATTGCTTATTTTAGTGAAAAGTTAGGAGGGGCTGCCCTTAACTATTCAACTTATGATAAGGAATTGTATGCTTTGGTTAGAACTTTAAAGACTTGGCAGCATTACCTTTTACCCAAAGAGTTTGTCATCCATAGTGATCACGAGTCCTTAAAGTACTTAAAAGAACAAGGTAAGCTTAATAAGAGGCATGCTAAGTGGGTAGAGTTTCTAGAGCAATTTTCATATGTCATCAAGCATAAAAAAGGGAAAGGGAATGTAGTGGCTGATGCGCTTTCAAGGAGAAATGCATTGCTTTCTGTGCTTGAAACTAAATTGTTTGGTCTTGAATCTTTGAAAGACATGTATGTGAATGATGAGGACTGATATGATCCAAGTTGGATGCATATTATTTTTACGGATCGTCCTTGAGTTGATTTAGTGTTTCAAAGGATGGAACGATGAACAGTACCCGATGAACAGTAGCTGATGAATAGTGACGTGAATAGTGACATGAATAGTAAAAAAAATAGAAAAGATGGGAAAAGGAAAAGGAATGAGAGGAAGAAGATGCCACACTCTTAGAGAGTGATAAGTCAAGTGAAAATTCGCCACAAAGGTAAGGAAGCCTTTGATAAGAACCAAGATGGCTCAACCAAGAACCAAAGAGAATGAAATTCTCACAAATGGATTCAATCCAAATTTACATCCAAAAGTCCTTTCATTCATGTTTTAGGCACATACTTATAGGAAAATGGGGTGCATAGAATATGCATGCAAAGTGGTCATCATAATGTGACATATTCCCCATAAAAAGCAATAACTAATCCATTAAGTGCCTAATTAAAGCATTAACTAAAAAAATAGGAGTTACTTAGGTATGTAAACCAAAGGTTGCCCTCCCAAAAACGTGCACTATTCATCCTTCATGGTTTATTACACTTTATTTAATAGAAATAAACTAAAAAAATACTATTTTAAAGAAGTGGACATCCAAGTCATCATGGGTCTTCAAGTTGGATGAGATAAGTGACCAATTTGGGCCCAACTCCATCAAGACCTGAATTTTGGGCTTGTTTCAATTAAAGTTGTCATCATTTTATTTAGGACTTCTTGGGCTTTCTTGGTCCTAGCTCTTGTCATAGGTCCACCAAGTCCTTGTAGTGCTCCTTGATCCATGCTCCTTAGTGGGCTCACATCATCCCCTCCTTCTTTAAGTGAATTCGACCTCGAATTGAAATCTTCATCACCTACATCAAAAGGAGACAAATCAGCCACATTGAAAGTTGCATTAACACCATACTCACCTGGAAGGTCTATCTTATAGGCATTATCATTAATCTTGGCCAACACTTGGAATGGCCCATCTCCTCTTGGTTGAAGCTTGGATTTCCTTTGTGAAGGAAATCTCTCTTTTCTCATGTGCACCCAGACCCAATCTCCAGGTTCAAACACCACCTTCCTCCTCCCTTTGTTGGCTTGCCTAACATAGCTTTCAGTCTTCTTCTCAATTTGGGTCTTGACTTGTTCGTGTAACTTCCTCACAAATTCAGCTTTAGCCCTGCCATCTTTATGCTTTAAAATTGAAGAGTTAGGCAATGGCAATAAATCAAGAGGAGTGAGAGGATTAAATCCATAAACAACCTCAAAAGGAGAATATTGAGTAGTACTATGGACAGCCCTATTATAAGCAAATTCCACATGAGGCAAACACTCCTCCCAAGACTTAATGTTCTTCTTTATTACAGCCCTAAGAAGGGAAGAAAGTGTCCTATTAACTACCTCAGTTTGCCCATCCGTTTCGGGATGGCAGGTAGTGGAGAAAAGCCGCTTTGTACCCAGCTTACCCCACAAAGTCCTCCAAAAGTGACTTAAGAACTTTGTGTCACGATCTGAAACAATACTTCTTGGAAGGCCATGAAGCCTTACCACTTCTTTGAAGAACAATTCAGCAACATGACAAGCATCATCAACTTTTTTACATGGTATAAAATGTGCCATTTTAGAAAACCTATCCACCACCACAAAAATTGAATCCTTACCATTCTTTGTCCGAGGTAGTCCTACAACAAAATCCATTGACTATCAATCCAAGGAAAATCAGGAATAGGCAAAGGAGTATAAAGTCCATGAGGCATCACTTTAGATTTAGACTTTTTACAAACAATGCATTTTTCACAAAACTTTTGCACATCATGTTTCATGTGTGGCCAATGAAAATGTTCGTGCAACATGTCTAAAGTCTTTTGAACTCCAAAATGCCCCATTAGTCCCCCTTCATGCGCTTCCCTCACAAGCAACTCTCTTATAGAACTTTTGGGCACACATAATCTATTTTCTTTAAACAAAAACCCTTGGTGCTTAAAATACTCATTTTGAGCCCAATGCAAACAATTAGTATTGATATGGGAAAAATTTTTATCATGCTCATATAATTCTTTGATGCATTCAAGCCCAAATAATTTTGTTTCAAAGGTAGAGAGTAAGGTATACATTCTTGAAAGTGCATCTGCCACTATGTTGGCCTTACCTTTCTTATGCTTGATCACATATGGGAATTGTTCAAGAAACTCAACCCACTTGGCATGCCTCTTATTCAACTTTCCTTGTCCTTTCAAGTACTTTAAGGACTCATGATCACTATGGATAACAAACTCTTTGGGCAAAAGACAATGTTGCCATGTTTGTAAAGCCCTCACCAAGGCATACAATTCCTTATCATAGGTGGGATAATTAAGGACAGCACCACTTAATTTCTCACTAAAGTAAGCAATTGGATGCCCTTCTTGCATTAAAACAGCTCCAACACCAACATTAGAAGCATCACATTCAATTTCAAAAGATTTAGCAAAATTAGGCAAAGCAAGTATTGGTGCATGAGTAAGTCTTTCCTTAAGCTCATTAAATGCATGCTCTTGTTTCTCCCCCCATCTAAACATAACATTTTTCTTGACAATTTCATTAAGAGGTGCAGCCAATGTACTAAAGTCTTTAACAAACCTCCTATAGAAACTAGCCAAGCCATGAAAGCTCCTCACTTCACTCACATTTTTAGGGGTTGGCCACTCTTGAATGGCCTTAATTTTCTCTATGTCAACATGAACCCCTTTTGAATTTACAACAAAACCAAGGAAGATCACATGATCCGTACAAAAAGTACATTTTTCCAAATTAGCATACAACTTTTCTTTTCTCAACACATGCAAAACAGCCCTTAAGTGTTCATGATGTTCATCTAGGCTTTTGCTATATATCAAGATATCATCAAAATACACAACAACAAACTGGCCTAGAAAATCCCTTAAGACATGGTTCATAAGCCTCATGAAAGTGCTAGGTGCATTTGTTAAACCAAAAGGCATTACCAACCATTCATACAATCCATATTTAGTTTTAAAGGCGCTTTTCCATTCATCCCCTTCCCTTATTCTAATTTGATGGTACCCACTTTTCAAATCAATTTTAGAAAACAAACAAGCACCATATAATTCATCAAGCAAATCATCAAGTCTAGGGATAGGATGTCTGTACTTGATTGTGATGTTGTTCACATACCACTACAATCTGTGCACATCCTCCAACTTCCATCCTTTTTAGGCACTAAGATAACCGGACAAAGACACATGGACTTAAGCTTTCTTGCACCCATCCTTTTTGCATCAACTCCTCCACTTGCTTTTGTATTTCTTTGGTCTCTTGAGGATTACTCCTATAGGCTGGCCTATTGGGTAATGATGCACCCGGAATGAGGTCAATGTGGTGTTCTATCCCCCTTAAAGGAGGTAGGCCGTGAGGCACTTCTTTTGGAAACACATCACCAAATTCCTGCAAAAGAGTTTTAACACCACTAGGCAAAGAGAGATCATTAGGAGCATTAGCATTCAAACAGAATTCTTTATAATAAAGCATATATAGGGGCTGCCTTGAAATCAAAGCCCTCTTCACCTCACTTTTTGTTGCTAAATAACTCTCTTTTCTCTCACAATTTTTATTCTTTTTCTCTTTGTCATCACTCTTCTTTTCACTCCCTCTTTCTTTTCTCTCATCTTTAGTTGGTCCTCACTAACTTCTTTTGGGGACAAGGGTGAAAGAGTGACCTTTCGGTCATGATGCACAAAAGTGAATTTGTTAAGGAATCCATCATGGTTGGCCTTCCTATCAAATTGCCAAGGCCTCCCAAGTAACATATGACTTGCCTCCATGGGTACCACATCACATAGAACATTATCATGATACTTTCCAATGGAGAAACAAACTTCAACTTGCTTGTTCACGGTCAACTCACCAACTTCACTAAGCCATTGAAGTCTATATGGTCGTGGGTGTGGCTTAGTCATAAGATTCAATTTGGAAACCATTCTAGTACTAGCAACATTAGTACAACTCCCACCATCAATAATTAAAGAACATACCTTCCCTTGGATCATGCATCTAGTATGGAAGATATTTTCTCTTTGGCTCTCATCATGCTCCTTAGCTTGGCTTCCCAAAAGTCTCCTCACCATGAGCAAATCTCCTCCTTCTGGAACTACTTCTCCCCACTTTCTTCTTCACTAGAAGCCTCAGATTGTGTGACCACTTCTCCATTTCTTGATACCATTGTCCTTTTAGTTGGACATTGAGATGCAATATGTCCATGGCCCAAGCACTTGAAACACTTCACATCAAGGTTTCTAGGAGATGCTTCTATAGGCTTCTTTCCATGAGATGTAGGCACAACCTCCTTTGAAGATGAAGTACCCTCCTTCTTTGATTTGTCCTTCCAACTTGAAGATGAAAACTTAGAAGAAGAAGGAAATTTGGACTTCTTCCTCTTGAGTTGTTGCTCCACCTTTATGGCTTGTTGGACCAAATCTTCAAGCTCCACATAGTTTTGAAGCTCCACTATGTCTTGAATGTCTTGATTCAACCCATGTAAGAACCGAGCCATAGTTGCCTCCCTATCTTCATTAATGTTGGACCTAAGCAAGGCCAACTCCATCTCCTTGTGGTACTCATCAACACTTTTGGATCCTTGGGTCAATCTTTGCAATTTGTTGTGAAGATCCCTATGGTAGTGATTTGGAACAAATCTTTTTCTCATGACTTGTTTCATTTCTGCCCAAGTCTCAATAGGCTCCTCCTCATACCTTCTTCTCTCCTTTTGCAATTGATCCCACCAAACAAGTGCATAGTCTTTGAATTCAAGAGCGGCTACCTTCACTTTCTTTCTTTCATTGAAATTGTTGCATTCAAACACTTGCTCGATCTTCATTTCCCACTCTAAGTAGGCTTCGGGATCACTCTTCCCATGAAAGGTAGGAACTTTGATTTTGACCCCTTCAATTCTATCCTCTCTATCACGCCTCCTTCCTCTACGTGGTCCATGTCTAGGTCTGTCCTCACTCTCATAACCACTTCCTTGATTTGATTCTTCTCGATTTCGGAGGTTGGCAAGTTGTACATTGAAGTTTGCATTCATTTGCTCCATTTGCCTTTGAAGGATTTGCATTTGAGTATTCATCGTAGCATGAAGAACCGCGGACCTTGGAGAAAGAGGTGGACTATCACCTTGGGCTGCCATCACTTGAAACACACAATATCAAAATAACAAGATAGTATAAATCCTCACCACACTCCCTCACGTGTGCACACAATGTGTATTTCACTCAAATAGGCTTTTTCCACACAAGATGTAATTTTCACTCTTGCCTCTTTCCACTCAAATTCTCTTTGCAAGTTCTTAAATGAACCCTCTCATGTTTCAATTACCAAAAGTTCTTACAAAAGTAGCGGTCCTCACAAGAGTAAGCACTTAGAAGTTGAAGAAAAGATGAAACTCTAGACAAAACTCAAAGGAATTTAAAAGACAAGCAAGAAAAGTGAATTAAAAAGAAAGGTAGAACTCAAAAGAAATAAGAAGAAAAAGAAATGCACAACGTATGTAGAATAGCACCGCTTAATTGAAATTTACAAGGCATTCAAACTGAATCTTGCTTAAGTGCAAGGGCAGTCTCTTTTTTTTTCTTTTTTTTTAATATTATTTTTCACGCCCTTGTTCTCTTGTTGCACTTAAAAAAAATTGATTCTTGTAATTTTTGTTCCAATTGTTATGCCCAATTGTATATTTAGGAGTTTCCTTTCAAATTAAGGTGCTATAAAACATATAACAGCAACGAATATAGAATTGACAAGATCAAAGCTGTAAATATTGCGTAAAAAATAAAGAAAAGAAATTAAAGGCAGAAAATAGAAGGACTAGAATTTAAATGGCAAAAAGTAAAGAACGGAAAGTAAAGAATGTTGCCAATTCTTAGAAATGGCAGGGATCAATGATGATCAAGATTGTGTATAATTATGACATCCAAGCAATAATGCTTGATGTTTGGAAAGCAATAAGAACAAGAACAAAAGAACATGTAAGAACTCTATCAACTCTAGAATCCGGGCTCTAGATACCACATGATATGATCCAAGTTGGATGCATATTGTTTTTACGGATCATCTTTGAGTTGATTTAGTGTTTCAAAGAATGGAACGATGAACAGTACCCGATGAACAGTAGTTGATGAATAGTGATGTGAATAGTGACGTGAATAGTGACATGAATAGTAAAAAAATAGAAAAGATGGGAAAAGGAAAAGGAATGAGAGGAAGAAGACGCCACACTCTTAGAGAGTGATAAGTCAAGTGAAGATTCGCCGCAAAGGTAAGGAAGCCTTTGATAAGAACCAAGATGGCTCAACCAAGAACCAAAGAGAATGAAATTCTCACAAATGGATTCAATCCAAATTCACATCCAAAAGTCCTTTCATTCATGTTTTAGGCACATACTTATAGGAAAATGGGGTGCATAGAATATGCATGCAAAGTGGTCATCATAATGTGACATATTCCCCATAAAAAGCAATAACTAATCCATTAAGTGGCTTATTAAAGCATTAACTAAAAAAATAGGAGTTACTTAGGTATGTAAACCAAAGGTTGCCCTCCCAAAAATGTGCACTATTCATCCTTCATGGTTTATTACACTTTATTTAATAGAAATAAACTAAAAAAAAAATACTATTTTAAAGAAGTGGACATCCAAGCCATCATGGGTCTTCAAGTTGGATGAGATAAGTGACCAATTTGGGCCCAACTCCATCAAGACCTGAATTTGGGCTTGTTTCAATTAAAGTTTTCATCATTTTATTTAGGACTTCTTGGGCTTTCTTGGTCCTAGCTCTTGTCATAGGTCCACCAAGTCCTTGTAGTGCTCCTTGATCCATGCTCCTTAGTGGGCTCACATCAAGGACTTTGCTGAAATTTTTGCTGCATGTGAAAAGTTGTTTGAAAATGGTTACTATAGGCATAATGGATTCTTGTTTAAAGCAAATAGATTGTGTGTGCCTAAGTGTTCCATTAGAGAGCTGCTTGTGAGTGAATCACATGAGGGAGGTTTGATGGGTCATTTTAGGATCCAAAAGACTTTAGAAATTTTGCAACATTTTTATTGGCCCCATATGAGGCGTGATGTGCACAAATTTTGTGATCATTGTATTGTTTGTAAACAGGCTAAATCAAAAGTTAAGCGGCATGGTTTGTATACTCTTTTCTTTGCCTGTTCCTGAATATCCTTGGATTGACATTTCTATGGACTTTGTTTTGGGGTTGCCTCGAACAAAGAATGGAAAGGATTCTGTGTTTGTTGTTGTTGACAGGTTTTCTAAGATGGCACACTTCATACCTTGCAAAAAGGTAGATGATGCTTGTCACGTGGCTGACTTGTTCTTCAAAGAGATAGTGAGGCTCCATGGGCTGCCTAGGAGCATTGTAAGTGATAGGGATGCAAAATTCCTAAGCCACTTTTGGAGGACCTTATGGGGTAAGATTGGTACTAAGTTGTTGTTTTCTACTACTTGTGATATGATCCAAGTTGGATGCATATTATTTTTACGGATCGTCCTTGAGTTGATTTAGTGTTTCAAAGAATGAAACGATGAACAGTACCCGATGAACAGTAGCTGATGAATAGTGACGTAAATAGTAAAAAAAATAGAAAAGATGGGAAAAGGAAAATGAATGAGAGGAAGAAGACGCCACACTCTTAGAGAGTGATAAGTCAAGTGAAGATTCGCCACAAAGGTAAGGAAGCCTTTGATAAGAACCAAGATGGCTCAACCAAGAACCAAAGAGAATGAAATTCTCACAAATGGATTCAATCCAAATTCACATCCAAAAGTCCTTTCATTCATGTTTTAGGCACATACTTATAGGAAAATGGGGTGCATAGAATATGCATGCAAAGTGGTCATCATAATGTGACATATTCCCCATAAAAAGCAATAACTAATCCATTAAGTGCCTAATTAAAGCATTAACTAAAAAAATAGGAGTTACTTAGGTATGTAAACCAAAGGTTGCCCTCCCAAAAACGTGCACTATTCATCCTTCATGGTTTATTACACTTTATTTAATAGAAATAAACTAAAAAAATACTATTTTAAAGAAGTGGACATCCAAGCCATCATGGGTCTTCAAGTTGGATGAGATAAGTGACTAATTTGGGCCCAACTCCATCAAGACCTGAATTTGGGCTTGCTTCAATTAAAGTTGTCATCATTTTATTTAGGACTTCTTGGGCTTTCTTGGTCCTAGCTCTTGTCATAGGTCCACCAAGTCCTTGTAGTGCTCCTTGATCCATGCTCCTTAGTGGGCTCACATCAACTTGTCACTCACAAACTGATGGTCAAACTGAGGTAGTCAATAGGACTTTAGGCACATTGCTTAGGACTGTTTTAAAGAAAAATCTTAAGTCTTGGGAAGCATGTTTGCCTCATGTTGAATTTGCTTATAAGAGGGTTGTCCATAGCACAACTAACTGTTCACCTTTTGAAATTGTGTATGGATTTAATCCTTTGACTCTTCTTGATTTGCTGCCTATGCCTAACATTTATATGTTTAAGCATCAAGAAGCGCAGGCTAAAGCTGAATATGTGAAGAAGCTGCATGAGCAAGTGAAGGCACAGATTGAAAATAAAAATGAGAGCTATGCAAGGCAAGCTAACAAAGGAAGAAGGAAGGTAGTGTTCCAACCTGGTGATTGGGTTTGGGTACACATGAGGAAGGAAAGGTTCCCTGAACAAAGAAAGTCAAAACTCCAACCAAGGGGAGATGGTCCTTTTCAAGTGCTAGAAAAGATCAATGACAATGCATATAAAATTGATCTACCTGGTGAGTACAATATCAGTGCTACTTTCAATGTGTCTGATTTAACTCTCTTTGATGCAGATAATGATGTTTCTGATTTGAGGACAAATCCTCTTCAAGAGGGGAGGAGTGATGAGGACATGACCAAGAACAAGGAGCTTGAAGCCCTTAAAGGACTTGGAGGACCTATGACAAGAGCAAGGACAAGGAGAGCCAAGGAAGCTTTACAACAAATGTTGGCAGCCTTTACTAAAATAGAACCACGCCTTGAAGAATCAAAACTCAAGTAGATCAATTGCCTCATGATTGAAGAGGAGGGTAGCTTGTCATAAATTCAACTCAAGTATGGAGTGCTAACTATGCTGAATAGGGGCAGCTAGACTTGGTGGAATTATTAGTTGATTAAATGCAAATAACAAGGACATGTGACTGTTACAAATTGATAGAATAATGCAGTCAGCTAGGTTAAAAAAAATTGTAGGCTGAATGCTTTTATTTCTTTGGCAGTTACACTTTGGCCAATTATAGTTTTTTATGATGGTTATTATTAGGAGTTTATTTTTGTAAGTTTCTGAAAGTAAAGGGGCTACATAATAGCACCCAGCTAGGAGAAGGAGGAGATAGTTTTTTTTGGTTTTTGAACAAATACAATTTGGTGAGCTTGTTTCTCTTTGAGTTCTTGCAATCCAATTATTGAGATTTATCAAAGGAATTACATCCTTTGTGTGTGCAATCTCTAGACTTATCTTCCATCCTTGGAAGTGTGATGTCCATCATCATTCCCATACCAATTTCTTTTCTTTTCCATGATCATATAATTCTGTTTCCCTCAATTCTAATTGAATCAAACCCAAATTCCACGAAAGCCCCAATTTTCGTGCAGAATAACTCCTGATCATATCTCATGTTATACGAAAGCTTTTTGAGTGATTCTTGAGCCAAAATTGCGATTCAGAACACGAGCTTTCTCCACATTTCAGTCTCGTTCAATTTGGAGTTCTACAACTCGAGTTATAGTTTTGTGATATCCGAACGAACTTTCTGCATTTTTTGTTTTTTTTTTAATTTGATCATCTCCATGCGCAGAATTTAGAACAAAGTCTGCACCCATCACCTAAATTCCTGGTAGATCCTATTCTGAATCCTAGCAAGCAAATTGGGTTTACATCATCACTGCTACTTAAGTAATAAGAATGTTAGTGATTTGACATAACCTTTCCGTGACCAATGTTTCCGTGTCGTTTAGTCCCTTTGTCAAGATATCTATATTGAACATAAGACATGGAATGCGTCACCCTTGTGTAGTCCAATCTTTCGTTTCCTAATACTCGAGTAGACTTTGTAACAACAAATGAGATCAATATCTCATATTGATTCATTTGAGCGTGGCAATGCATTTCGCAGTCTCACTCAATTAGGGGGCCCGAAGATATCGCCCCTGTTATGTAGGAGTGACAAATCCCATCTAGGTCAATCACATCCCTCTGCATGAGTCGCGGTATGTCCAATAACCAACTTTATAATCACCTTGTTACAGATGACGTTTGATGGCATTAAAACACACAACTCCTTATGTAGGAATCGTAGTGAGTTCAGGTCAAAGGACCACAGACACCATTGTCACTATGAGAATCACTTATGACACTCACGTAACGATCCATGTGGCGTTCTCATGGTGGGTCAGTCCAGTACATCATTACTCTAATATGTACCCATGTGAAGACTTGATATCTCATATCCATGACCCTTAAGATGTGGTCATCAGTCTATGCATATACTAGTCTCAATGTATTATTGTTGTCCTAATTAACAATAATATTGTTATTGTTAAGAATATTGTTGTAACCTAAAGGATCTCACGATCAAGTCATCCACTTGATGTCCTATGGCATCAAACTTACTATTCTAAGGACTTTATTATGTTTATTAAAAAGAACACAATAAAAGAAATGCCTCATATTTAAAATAGCATAATAGAATGGATGTAAATATAGAAAATGTATTGGCCTCTAGGGCATACACCAACACACACACCACACACAAACACACACACACATACACACGTACATAGAATATCACACACACACACACACACACACACACACACACGCATATATAATATCACACACACACACAGAGAATATCGGACAAACACACACCCACGCATAGAATATCACACGAAGCATACAAAGAGAATATCGAAAAACACAAACACACACAAAGAATATCACACACACACACACGAGAGAATATCACACCCACATATAGAATATCACACACACACACACACACACATGGATAGAGTATCACACACAAACACACACGCGCGCGCATGAGAATATCACACGTAGACACATACATAGAATATCACATGCACGCACACACAGAGTGTCACACACACACATACAAAATTTCACACAAACATACACACACGCACACACACACAGAATATCACTCACACACACACCCACATAGAGAATATTAGACAAACACACACACAAAAACACAAAGAATATCACACACACACACACACACACAAACATAGAGAATATCTCTCTCACACACATATGCACTCACACAGAATATCACACACACCAAAAGAGAGAATATCAGACACACATGCACACGCACACATAGAATATCACATACACACACACACAGAGAATATCGACAAAAACACACACACACACACACACATAGAATGTCACACACACACACACACACAACACTCACACACACAAAATTTCACACAAACACACACCAACAGAGAGAGAATTTCGACACACACGCACATAAAGAATATCACACACACACACATTAAATATCTCCACACACACAAAGAATATTAAAAAAATACACACACACACATAGAATATCACACACACACATATAGAATATCACACGCACGCACACAAACAGAGAATATCACACACACATGCACGGAGACGAATGTCATACACATACACACAGACACAAAGAGAGAGAGAGAGAGGGGAGGGAATATCACACACACACATACAATATCACATAAGCACACATACACACATATAGAATATCACACACACACACATACACACATATAGAATATCACACACACACACATACACAAACATAGAAAATCACACACACACAAACACACACGAGAATATCACACACAGACACACACACAAAATATCACTCACACACACACACACACACACACACACACACACACAAAATGTCACACACAAACAAATGCGAAGAGTATCACACGCACACACACACAGAATGTCACACACACATACACACACACACATAGAGAATATTAGACAAACACACACATACACACACACTGTTGGGAATTGCGAATACAACACGCAGCGAAAAAAAGGGATTCCCACTGAGGATCCATGCGAAAAAGTCATAATCCGAGTTTTTAAATGATTTACCTCTTGAAGCGTTAATCACCAACACTGTAATAGAAACGATGTCTCTGTGGTATCCACATGAACAGACTCACAAACGTCCAACGTTCGCAAAGAGGAGCCTCATGTCTCTCACATAGTGCTAGCTGCGAAGAGAAGAGAAGAAACATGTCGCTCTTTCACTCACTTTTTTCTGTAGGTGCGACTAGGGTTATGAAATTGTCTATCTTAGCAGCCCCTTAGCAGTACTATTTATAATAGTGACTGCCTTAAGTGAGTATGAGCAGCAGCAAGGCTTGTGCAACCCTAGACCCATCTGTTATGAGTCTGACCCATTTTTGAATTCGAGTTCAACTTGGATCCATTGCTCCAATTTTAGCCTGCTCTATGTGTGTGACCTTGTAGGTTCTTATTACGTTGGCAGTAATATTAAAATCTCATTTTAACATTACAAGCAGTAAGCTGTATCTAGCAACACATCGTTGCAACCCAAGTAATAAGAATGTCAGTGATTTGACATAACCATTCCATGACTAATGTTTCCGTGTCGTTTAGTCCCTTTGTCAAGATATCTAGATTGAACACAAGGCATGGAATGCGTCACCCTTGTATAGTCCAATCATTGGTTTCTTGATACTCGAGTAGACTTTGTAACAACAAATGAGATCAATATCTCATATTGACTCATTTGAGCATGGCCATGTATTTCGCAGTCTCACTCAATCAAAGGGCCCGAAGATATCGCTCCTGTTATGTAGGAGTGACAAATCTCATCTAGGTCACTCACATCCCTCTGCATGATTCGCAGTATATCCAATAGCCAACTTTATAATCACCTTGTTACAGATGACGTTTGATGGCATTAAAACACACAACTCCTCATGTAGGAATCGTAGTGAGTTCAGGTCAAAGGACCACAGACACCATTGTCACTATGAGAATCACTTGTGACACTCACGTAATGATCCATGTAGTGTTCTCATGGTGGGTCAGTCCAGTACATCATTACTCTGATATGTACTCATGTGAAGACTTGATATCTCATATCCATGACCCGTGAGATGTGGTCATCAGTCTATGCACATACTAGTCTTAATGTATTATTGTTGTCCTAATTAACAATAATACTTAACTAGGGACATTTAAGAATAGTGTTGTAACCAAAAGGATATCACGATCAAGTCATCCACTTGATGTCCTATGGAATCAAACTTACTAAGTACTTTATTATGTTTATCAAAAAGAACACAATAAATGAAATGCCTCATATATAAAATAGCATAATAGAATGTATGTAAATACAGAAAATGTATTGGCCTCTAGGGCATACACCAACACACACATACACACAAACATAGAGAATATCTCTCTCTCTCTCTCTCACACACACACACACATACATACACACAAAATATCACACACACCAATAGAGAGAATATTAGACACACGAGCACACACACACATAGAATATCACACACACACAGAGAATATCGACAAACACACACACACACACACGCATAGAATATCACACACGAGAGAGAGAGAGAATATCACACACACACATACAAAATATCACATAAACACACATACACACACATAGAATATTACACACACACACAGAGAATATCACACGGACACACACGACACACACACACACACACACTCACACACACAGACACGCCAGACACACATAGAATGTCACACACAAACTGTGCAAAGAATATCACATGCACGCACAAACAGAATGTCACACACACACATACAAAATTTCACACAAACATACACACACACATAAAATATCACACACACACACACACACAAAGAGAATATTAGACAAATACACACACACAAATATAGAGAACATCTCCCTCTCACACACACATGCACACAAATAGAATATCACACACACACCAATAGAGATAATATCAAACATACGAGCATACACACACATAGAATATCACACACACACACACACACACACACATGCACAAAATATATCACACACACACACGAATATCGAAAAAACACACACACACACACACATAGAATATCACACACACAAAGACACACAGAATGTTACACACAAGCACACACACCACACATACAGAGTATCACACACACAACACAATAAGAGAATATCACACACATAAACACAGAGAATATCAAACATACATACACACAGAAGGTCACACACACACATACAAAATTTCACACGAACATACTCACACACATACAAAATATCACATAAACATACACACACACGGAGAATATCACTCACACACACACACACAAACACAAAGAATATCACAGACATACACACAAACATAGAATCTCTCCGTCTCATACACACAGAATATCACACACACACACACACACACACACACAGAGAGAACATCATACACACCAATAGAGAAAATATCAAACACACACGCACACTCACACGTAGAATATCACACACACACACATAGAGAGAGACAGAGACAGAGAATCTCACACACACTCACACATAGAAACATAGAATCTGACACACACACACACACACACAGAGAATATTATCACACGTACTCTCTTTCTCTCACACACACACACACAGAGACACACGACACACACATACACAGAATGTCACACACACAGACACAACACTCACACACACAAAATTTTACACAAACACACACCAATAAAGAGAATATCGACACACACATACACGCACATAGAGAATATCACACACACACACATTATGACTCACACATACACAAAATATTAGAAATATACACACACATATAGAATATAACACGCACGCACACACACATAGAATGTCACACGCACACACACACTTAGAATATCACACGCACGCACATACATAGAATATCACACACGCACGCACACATAGAATGTCACACACACACACACACACACATAAAGAGAGAGAGAGAGAGAGAGAGAGCATCACACACGCACATACAAAATAACACATAAACACACATACAAAAACATAGAATATCACACACATATATACACACACATAGAGATTATCAGACAAACACACACACACAAACACATACACACACACATAGAATATCACACACACACACACGCAGATGCAACACACACACAGAGAATGTCACACACCAACACACACGAGAGATTGTCACACACACACACACATACACAATATATCACACACGCACACACCATACACACAAAATATGAAACTCACACACACGTAGAATATCAAACACACAAACACACCACACATGTACACGAATATCAAATAAAGATAGACACGGACACACGCACACATAGAGAAGAATATCACCCACACACAAACAGAATATCACACACACACAGAGAGAAATATCGGACACACACACGCACAAAGAATCGACACACACACACATAGAATGTCACGCACACATACACAGAGAATATCACATACAAACACACAAAATATCACACACACACACACACACACACAGAGGAGGGAGAGTATCATACAAACACACACACACATAAAATAACACACACACACACACACACACACACACACACGTAATATCACACATATACATACACAGAATATCAGACAAACACAACACACACACACATGGAATATCGGACGCACACACACAAATAGAAAATCACACACACACACACACATAGAATATCACACACACCCGAAATATCACACACACATGCAGAGACTATCACACGCACACACACACATAGAACGTCACACACACAAACAAACAATAATATCACACACAAACACAAACACACATATACACACACACATGTAGAATATCACACTCTCACACACACACGAATATCACTCACTCACACAAAATATCTCACACACACACACACACACACATTATCACACATAAACACACACACACACATAGAATATCAAACAAACACACAAGCACACATAGAATATCACACACACACACAGAGAATATTAAACAAACACACACACAAAGAATATCATACACACACACAGAGAGAGACATATCAAAACCCACGACACGTACACACATAAACAAAGAATATCACATGCACACACAAGATAGAATATCACACGCACACACACACAAAATATATCACACACATATATACAATATCACACAAACACATGAACACACACAGAGAGAGAATATCAGACAAACGCACACACCCACACATAGAATATCACACACACACCCACAAAAATCTCTCACGACACACAACACACACACACACACGGATGCACTACACACACACACGGACTATCACATACACGTACGCACCACACTCACACAAAATATCACATAAACACACACACCAATAGAGAGAGTATCAGACATACACACACACACATGCACACATAGAATATCACTCACACAATTTCATACACACACACACAAAATATCACACACACACACACATAGAGAATATGAGAAAAATAAACATACACATAGAATATCACACACATAAACACGCAAACACACACACACATAGAATATCACACACATGTGCAAAATATCTCACACACACACATAGCATATCACACAAACACACACATAGAATATCACACACACACACGCACAAAATAGAGAATATCACACTCACGACGACACACACAGAGAGAGAATGTCACACTCACACACATAGAGAAGGAATATCAATCAAACCCCCCCACACACACACTCACACGAGAATATCACACAAACACACACACACACACACACGAGAGAATATCACACACACAGACACGCAAAGAATATCACATGCACGCACACACAGAAAGTCACAGACACATACAAAATTTGACACAAACATACACACACACGCACACAGAGAATATCACTCACGCGCACACACACGCACATAGAGAATATCACATGCACGCACACAGAATGTCGCACATACACATACAAAATTTCACACAAACATACACACACTAGCACACAGATAAATTCACTCACGCGCACACACATGCAGATAGAGAATATCAAACACACACACACACACAAACACAAAGAATATCACACACACACACACACATAAACATAGAGAATATCTTTCTATCTCACACACAAGCACACACACGAATATCACACACACTCACACACGCACACATACTCACGGACACGTATGAACACGCACACACCACACACATGCACACACACATGCACACGCCCACACACACCCACACACACACACACACCACCCACCCACACACACACATACACATGCACATGCACATTGAATATCACACACACACACATACACGCACATAGAATATCACACACACACACACACGAGAGAATATCAAACAAACACACATCCACGCATAGAATATCACACACAAGCATACAGAGAGAATATCGAAACACATACACACACACAAACATAGAATATTGCACACACAGAGAGAGAATATCACACACACACCACACACACAAAGTATCACACACAGACACAGACACAGAGAATATCGGACGCAAACACATGCAAAGAATATATCACACGCACGCACACACGAAATGTCACACACACACACACAAAAAATTTCACACAAAAATACACACACACACAGAATATCACACACACACACACATAGAGAATATCAGACAAACACACACACACAAACACAAAGAATATCACACACACACACACACAAACATAGAGAATATATCTCTCTCACACACACACATACACACACATAAAATATCACACACACCAATAGAGAGAATATCAGACACACATGCACACGCACACATAGAATATCACACATACACACGCACACTAAGAGAATATCAGACAAACACACACACACAAAGAATATCACACACATAGAATATCACGCACACACACGCATAGGATATCACACACACACACACATAGAATATCACACACACAAACTCACACACACACACACAAACACGCAGAGTTTCATACACACACACAGTGAGAGAATATCACACAGACACAAACACAGAGAATATCGCGCGCACACACAGAATGTCACACACACACATACAAAATTTCACACAAACATTCACACACACTGATGGAGACCAAGGAAGCTCAAGTGGAACCCCATTGGGCCCAATGCCTAAAGAAGCACTGCGAGGACTTGGAGGCCCAATGACAAGGTCAAGAGCTAAGAAGGCTAAGGATGATTTGGACAAAGCATTCAACCACTTTCTTTCACTGAAGCCCATTCTAGAAGAAGAAGCACTCAAGATGGTCCAAATGATCCAAGTTGATGAAGGGCCTAAATGTGGGGGCATGATTTCTTCTTAATCAATTTTATTTAATTATGTATTTGAACTTTTTAATTTTCTCAGTTTTGGTTCTTATTTTCTTTTTGAGTTAATTTTGTAATAAGGGCCTATTGATTGGGCTTAAATTGCGCATAATAGAGTTAGGGTTTCCAATTGGGCCTAGGCCACATTTGCACTAGGATTAGGTTTAAAAATGTGCTAGCTTGCTGCCTCCTTTAGCTAGACCTAGTTGCATACCTAATGCCTATAAATAGGCTTGTGTTTATTGTATTTGATACTTTTTGACTTAGAGAATAATATTGCACTCCTTTGTGAGTTTTGAGAGCTTAGTTCTCTAGGGTTCTTAGTAGAGCCATCTTGGTTCTTATCAAAGGTTTCCTTACCTTTGTGGCGAATCTTCACTTGACTTATCATTCCCCAAGAGTGTGGCGTCTTCTTCCTTCCATTCCTTTTCTTTTTCCATCTTTTACTATTCACGGTACTGTACACGCACTATTCACCATACTGTTCAAGCACTATTCATGTTACTATTCACCCTTTCATTGTTTAATTCTTTAAAACATGAAATCAACTCAAGAGCGATCCGTAAAAATAATATGCATCCAACTTGGATCATATCATATGGTATCAGAGAGCCCGGATTCTGGAGTTGATAGACTTCTTGTTTTATTTTTTGTACTTGTTCTTTTTTGCGTTCCAAACATCAAGCACCATTGCTTGAATGTCATAATTATACACAATCCTGATCATCATTGATCTCTGCCATTTCCAAGAATTAGTGAAATTCTTTACTTTTCGTTCTTTACTTTTTGTCATTTAAATTCCAGTCCTTTTATTTTCTGCCTTTAATTTCTGTTCTTTAATTTCTACGCAATATTTATAGCTTTGATCCTATCAACTCTATATCCATTATTGTTATATGTTTTATAGCACCTTAACTTGAAAGGAAACTCCTAAATACACAATGGGCATAATAATATTTGGAACTAAAATTGCAAGAATCATTTTTTTTAAGTGCAAAAAGAGAACAAGGGCGTGAAAAATAGTATTAAAAAAAGAAAAAAAAAGAAAAAAAAAGAGACGGCCCTTGCACTTAAGCAAGATTAAGTTTGAATGCCTTGTGAATTTCATTAAGCGGTGCTATTCTATATACCTTGCGCATTTCTTTTTCTTCTTATTTCTTTTTAATTAGCTTTTCTTGCTTGTCTTTTAAATTCCTTTGAGTTTTGTCTAGAGTTTCATCCTTTCTTCAACATCTGAATGCTTACTCTTGTGAGGACCGCTACCTTTGTAAGAGCTTTTGGTAATTGAAACGCGAGAGGGTTCATTTAAGAACTTGAAAAGAGAACTTGAGTGGTAAAAGGCAAGAGCATTTTCATTAAATAAAAGCCTAATTGTGTGAAACAAGAGTGGAATCAATCTAAGAGTGTATACACATGAGAAGAGTGAGTGAGGACCTTGTTTTATTGTGTTCACTAACTTATTGATTTTGTACAATGTCTAAGGAAGGAGACCCAAGTGGAAGTCCCCCTCCTTCCCCAAGGACAGCCGCAATGACATTACAAATACAAGCCCTAACAAGACATTTGGAAAGGCTTCTTAAAAGACAAAGTGATGAAATCCATGAGAGGATTGATAGGTTAGAGAGGGATAGAACTTCCAACCACGATGAAGAATCCCATGAATCCGAAAGAGAAAGGAGAGATGATAGGAGGCAAAGAGGAAGAAGGAGACATGAGAGGAGAGATAGAGAAAATGAGAGGAGAGATAGAGAAAATGAGAGGCTTGGGGGTGTGAATATCAAAATACCATCCTTCCAAGGGAGGAATGATCCGGAACCATATCTTGAGTGGGAGATGAAAATTGAGCAAATCTTCTCATGCCATGACTACAATGAAGAGAAAAAAGTGAAGGTGGCTGCACTTGAGTTCACAGATTATGCATTGATTTGGTGGGATCAAGCTAAAAAAAAAGGGCAAGATATAGAGAGCATCCTATCATTACTTGGGATGAAATGAAGACTTTGATGAGGAGGAGGTTTGTACCGTCTTATTATAATAGGGAGCTATATAATAAGTTACAAAGGCTCTCTCAAGGGAGTAGGAGTGTAGATGAGTACTTCAAAGAAATGGAGGTTGCCTTGATAAGAGCCAACATTATTAAAGAAAGGGAGGCAACCATGGCTTGGTTTCTTCATGGTCTCAACCGAGACATTAGTGATATTGTGGAGTTGCAACATTATGTTGAGCTTGAAGACTTAGTGCATCAAGCCATGAAGGTGGAGCAACAACTCAAGAGGAAGGGTACTTTGAAGAAAGCTTCTTCCAACTTCAACACAACAAGTTGGAAGAACAAGCAAAAGAAGAAGGGATCCTCTTCCGGTCCAAAGGAACCCATGGCTGCCCTTAAGGCCACCTTGTCGCAAATTTTTGCGGATGCATCACGCAGCGGAAAACAGGGATTCCCACCAAGGATCCATGCGAAAAAGTCATAATCCGAGTTTTTAAAAGATTTACCTCTTGAAGCGTGAATCACCAACACCGTAATAGAAACGATGTCTCTGCGGTATCCACACGAACAGACTCACGAACGTCCAATGTCCGCAAAGAGGAGCCTCACATCTCTCACACAGTGCTAGCTGTGAAGAGAAGAGAAGAAACTTGTCGCTCTCTCACTCACTTTTCTGTAAGTGCAGCTAGCATTTTGAATTATGTATCTTAGCAGCCCCCTTAGCAGTACTATTTATAATAGTGACTGCCTTAAGTGAGTGTGAGCAGCAGCAAGGTAAGCTGTGCAACCCTAGACCCATCTGTTATAAGTCTGGCCCATATTTGAATCCGAGTCCAACATGGATCCATTGCTCCAATTTTAGTCTGCTCTACGTGTGTAACCCTGCAGGTTCTTATTACGTTGGCAGTAATATTAAAATTCCATTTTAATATTACAAGCAATGAGTGGTATCTAGCAACACATCGTTGCTACCCAAGTAATAAGAATGTCAGTGATTTGAAATAACCTTTCCGTGACCAATGTTTTCGTGCTGTTTAGTCCCTTTTTCAAGATATCTAGATTGAACACAAGGCATGGAATGCGTCACCCTTATATAGTCCAATCAGTGGTTTCCTGATACTCGAGTAGACTTTGTAACAACAAATGAGATCAATATCTCATATTGACTCATTTGAGCATGGCCATGCATTTTGCAGTCTCACTCAATCAGGGGGGGCCGAAGATATCGCTCCTGTTATGTAGGAGTGACAAATCCCATCTAGGTCACTCACATCCCTCTACATGATTCGCAGCATGTCCAATAACCAACTTTATAATCACCTTGTTACAGATGACGTTTGATGGCATTAAAACACACAACTCCTCATGTAGAAATCATAGTGAGTTCAGGTCAAAGGACCATAGACACCATTGTCACTATGAGAATCACTTATGACACTCACGTAATGATCTATGTAGTGTTCTCATGGTGGGTCAGTCCAGTACATCATTACTCTAATATGTACCCATGTGAAGACTTGATATTTCATATCCATGACCCGTGAGATGTGGTCATCAGTCTATGCACATACTAGTCTCAATGTATTATTGTTGTCCTAATTAACAATAATACTTGACTAAGGACATTTAAGAATAGTGTTGTAACCAAAAGGATTTCACGATCAAGTCATCCACTTGATATCCTATGGCATCAAACTTACAGTTCTAAGGACTTTATTATGTTTATCAGAAAGAACACAATAAATGAAATGCCTCATATATAAAATAGTATAATATAATGTATGTAAATACAGAAAATGTATTGGCCTCTAGGACATACACCAATATATGAGGCATTTCATTTATTGTGTTCTTTTTGATAAACATAATAAAGTCCTTAGAATAGTAAGTTTGATGCCATAGGACATCAAGTGGATGACTTGATCGTGAGATCCTTTTAGTTACAACACTATTCTTAAATGTCCCTAGTCAAGTATTATTCTTAATTAAGACAATAATAATACATTGAGACTAGTATGTGCATAGATTGATGACCACATCTCATGGGTCATGGATATGAGATATCAAGTCTTCACATGGGTACATATTAGAGTAATGATGTATTGGACTGACCCACCATGAGAACACTACTTGAATCATTACGTGAGTGTCATAAGTGATTCTCATAGTGACAATGGTGTCTGTGGTCCTTTGACCTAAACTCACTACGATTCCTACATGAGGAGTTGTGTGTTTTAATGCCATCAAACGTCATCTGTAACAAGGTGATTATAAAGTTGGTTATTGGACATACCGCGAATCATGCAGAGGGATGTGAGTGACCTAGATGGGATTTGTCACTCCTACATAACAGGAGCGATATCTTCGGGCCCTCTGATTGAGTGAGTCTGCGAAATGCATGGCCATGCTCAAATGAGTCAATATGAGATATTGATCTCATTTATTATTGTTGGTGTATGCCCTAGAGGCTAATACATTTTCTGTATTTACATATATTCTATTATGCTATTTTATATATGAGGCATTTCATTTATTGTGTTCTTTTTTTATAAACATAATAAAGTCCTTAGAATAGTAAGTTTGATGCCATAGGACATCAAGTGGATGACTTGATCGTGAGATCCTTTTGGTTACAACACTATTCTTAAATGTCCCTAGTCAAATATTATTGTTAATTAGGACAACAATAATACATTGAGATTAGTATGTGCAGAGACTGATGACCACATCTCACGGGTCATATCAAGTCTTCACATGGGTACATATTAGAGTAATGATGTACTGGACTGACCCACCATGAGAACGCTACATGGATCATTACGTGAGTGTCATAAGCGATTCTCATAGTGACAATGGTGTTTGTGGTCCTTTGACCTGAAATCACTACGATTCCTACATGAGGAGTTGTGTGTTTTAATGCCATCAAACGTCATCTGTAACAAGGTGATTATAAAGTTAGATATTGGACATACCGCAAATCATGCAGAGGGATGTGAGTGACCTAGATGGGATTTGTCACTCCTACATAACAGGAGCGATATCTTCAGGCCCCCTGATTGGGTGAGACTGCGAAATGCATGACCATGCTCAAATGAGTCAATATGAGATATTGATCTCATTTGTTATTACAAAGTCTGCTCGAGTATCAGGAAACGAATGATTGGACTATACAAGGGTGACGCATTTCATGCCTTGTGTTCAATCTAGATATCTTGACAAAGGGACTAAACGACACGAAAACATTGGTCACGAAAAGGTTATGTCAAATCACTAACATTCTTATTACTTGGGTAGCAGTGATGTGTTGCTAGATACCGCTCACTGCTTGTAATATTAAAATGAGATTTTAATATTACTGCCAACGTAAAAAGAACCTACAGGGTCACACACATAGAGCAGACTAAAATTGGAGCAATGGATCCAAGTTGAACTCGGATTTAAATATGGGTCAGACTCATAACAGATGGGTCTAGGGTTGCACAACTTACCTTGCTGTTACTCACACCCACTTAAGGCAGTCACTATTATAAATAGTACTGCTAAGGGGGCTGCTAAGGGACATAATTCTGAACCCTAGCCGCACCTACAGAAAAGTGAGTGAGAGAGCGACATGTTTCTTCTCTTCTCTTCGCAGCTAGCACTGTGTGAGAGACGTGAGGCTCCTCTTTGTGGACGTTGGACGTTCGTGAGTCTGTTTGTGTGGATACCGTAGAGACATCGTTTCTATTACGGTGTTAGTGATTCACGCTTCAAGAGGTAAATCATTTAAAAACTCGGATTATGGCTTTTTCGCATGGATCCTCATTGGGAATCCCTATTTTCCGCTGCGTGTTGTATCCGCAAAATTCCCAACAATTATTACAAAGACTACTCAAGTATCAGGAAACCAATGATTGGACTATACAAGGGTGACACATTCCATGCCTTGTGTTCAATCTAGATATCTTGACAAAGGGACTAAACGACACAGAAACATTAGTCACGGAAAGGTTATGTCAAATCACTGACATTCTTATTACTTGGGTAGTAGCGATGTGTTGCTAGATACCACTCACTGCTTATAATATTAAAATAGGATTTTAATATTACTACCAATGTAATAAGAACCTGTAGGGTCACACATATAGAGCACACTAAAATTGGAGCAATGGATCCAAGTCAGACTCGGATTCAAATATGAGCCAAACTCATAACAGATAGGTCTAGGGTTGCACAGCTTACCTTACTGCTACTCATACTCGCTTAAGGCAGTTACTATTATAAATAGTACTACTAAAGGGGCTGCTAAGATACATAATTCAGAACCCTAGCCGCACCTACAGAAAAGTGAGGGAGAGAGCGACAGGTTTATTCTCTTCTCCATGCTGCTAGCACTGTGTGAGAGACGTGAGGCTTCTCTTTGTAGACGTTGGACGTTCGTGAGTCTGTTCGTGTGGATACCGTAGAGACATCGTTTCTATTACGATGTTGGTGATTCACGCTTCAAGAGGTAAATCATTTAAAAAAACTCAGATTATGGCTTTTTCACATGGATCCTTGGTATCCCTGTTTTCTGCTGCGTGATGTATCCTAAAAAATTCCCAACAGTGGTATCAGAGCATCTTGCGAAACCATGATTCGGTTTTCTGTTTTCGTTTACGTGAGATAACATGTTTTCTTTTCTTGTTTTTGACAAAAGATATGATCTTTAATATGTTATTTCCGAAAACCATATGAAACTCTTTGTGAAAACATATTCTGTTTCTTATGTTGTATGCAAAACCGTGATGTTGTTTTCAAAAACCGTTGAAGATGTTCATATATTCTGTGAAAACCTTTTGTATTAAGATGTATGTTTTTGCGAAGCTTTCTAGTATGTATATGATACGTACAGCGTTATGGAATCCTTATTCTTAATGCGTGGCGCAAAGGTTTAGGAAACCTTGTTCTTGGTTTGCAGCAGCAGGGGTTATGGAATCCTTGTTTCTGCACAAGAGGCGCAGCACAAGGGGTTTTGGAAACCCTATTCTTGTTTTGTGGTAGCAACATCAAGTGTTAATGTGAAGCCATCAAGGAGGCGCCTGAGGTTCAAGTGTTAAATGACGACGCAAGGATTCCCCGCAGCACATGAAGTGTTCATGTTATTCAGGCTTAGGGTTTCGCACGGCACAAAGGCTCAAGGGAGGCGCAAGAGATTCAGCGGGACCCCCGTGCTACCTTTGCGTAGGGTGTTTTTTCGAAAATGCGATATTTTATATCCAATTTTATGACTCGTGAAAATAATAATGTATTATTGTTATGAGTTTATATGTTTTTGTGATGCTTGGTGCATGGTTATGACCTTAGTCCTCTTTTTATGCTTTTTGGTTTTAATAAATATGACCTGCGTGTCGTGCCTTTCTCTCTACATTCTGATTGTACATTCTCTTCTCACCTAACTCCCCTCGAATGTAAAAGAAAAGAGGTTTTTATATAATGTAATTATGATGTGGAGGCAAGAAGACGGCATCAAGTGAGGACGTTGATGGGAGATGCTTGGTGAAGCTGGCTTAGTTAATGCTACTCTCTCAGGGGCCATAACCATGTCACTTTTATTATATGCTTTTATGTATGAGATGCATGGATAATGTTTATGGTATGATAAACAGTTTAATAAATGGTGAGATCTAGTAATAATAATAACAAAAATTCCCTCAAAGCAAATATTAAGTCATTATGTGATGCCTTCCAATGTGTGGCACTCGTCAAGACTAGTATCGATCAAGTGTAGGTCTGCCAAAGCAGGATGCCTTTATCTATATTAGTAAGACGCGATGGGATAAAGGTAATATCCAACTGCTAACCATTGGGTATGACTTAACTAGGCCATTTCAATGGGATTGAAGGCTGAGAGGCAAGAAGTTGGGCTTTGGTCCATTAGATAGACTTGAATAAGTGTTATTCACCCAGCTATCTAAGAGTTACATGTGATGTAATTAGAAAGTGTTTCCTACCTAAATAACTGAATTTTGGGTGATCAGCCAAAGCTGACTCAAAACTAGGTGAAATATGGATCTTGGCCCACTAGGAAATCTTACGATGGGATTTTCTGAGTCAATGCTAAGGGTCATTGACTTGAATAAAATAGTGGGAGGCATATTTAACCTCATTAAATATGTTTATGGCATGATACTTATATTTTGCATATTTCTGTTAATAGATTACCATGGCAACAAACACATTAGGTACTTTATTGATGAGGTTTTCCTTAAGGCTCTTGATTTCGGACCTATTAGGACTAGAACAATCAGAATTTGGAAGATGAGATTGAAAGAAAGAATAAGAAGGGAAAGAACAAATTTTTGTCCGTTTTAGGAAAATTCCATATCTCACGCTATAGATATCGGAATTGTGTGATTCTAAAACGAGATGAAAGATCTCTTTTTGAATCACGAATTAGACTCAAGAAACACCGAAAAATAGTACGTAAAGCTTGAGATATGAACGCGAGAAATTTGTGACGAAAATTGAGAAAAAAATACAAAATTGAAAGGAAGAACTAGAAACGAAATTGATGAAAAGAAAAGATAAGAATGGCGCCACAAACCTAGTTTGATAAGCCAAGGAAGATCGCCACAAGAATTGGTTAATTCTTGATAAGATCAAATGATGCAAGGAAGAACCCTAGCAGAGCAAAACTCTCAGTTTTGTATATTCCAAAATGTGTGTCTCTCCTTTCTCTAACGATCTCCAAATGTTTTAGTACAATTCAGTTTAGATGTTTGCCCATTTAGGACTTAACAAAAAATAAAAACAAAACCCCTAAGCATAAGCATCACTGATATGTTCCAGTGGTTAAGGAGACATATTCAGCTTCAAGTGCTTGGGTTCTAATCCTGCTGTGGACAAAATACATTTTTTTTTTAATACAACCATACACCAAATAGAGGCTCTTCTCCTTTCATTCCAAGTGGGCTATGCATGTGTAAATCCTAGGCTCCACATGTTGGGCTTCAATCTGATGTTGGGTCTCTAATAAGTTGTTCACAATCTTTTTAAGTTCTTCTTGGGCCCTTTTAGCTCTTGCTCTTGTCATAGGCCCTCCTAGACCTTGTATTGGATTTTGGACTTCTTTCTGGACTTGGGTCTGGGCTTGGGCTTCTCCCATGAAGTCCTCATCATTCCCTCCTTCTTGAGAAGCATTTGTCCTCAAATCTATTAAATCATCACCTGCATCATAAAAGGACAAATCAGCCACATTAAAGGTAGCACTCACACCATACTCACCTGGCAAGTCAATCTTATATGCTTTGTCATTGATCTTAGCCAATACTTGAAAAGGTCCATCTCCTCTTGGCATAAGCTTAGACTTCCTTTGAGATGGAAATCTTTCCTTCCTGAAGTGTACCCATACCCAATCACCTGGTTCAAATGTTACCTTCTTCCTTCCTTTGTTTGCATGCTTGGCATACCCTTCCATTTTCTTCTCAATTTGGGCCTTAACCTTCTCATGCAATTTCTTGACATAATCACTTTAACACCGCCCGACTTATCTTGCAATTGAGAAATGTTAGGTAAAGGCAATAAATCCAAAGGAGTCAAAGGATTAAAACCATATACAATTTCAAAAGGTGAAAACCGAGTGTACTATGTATAGCCCTATTATAAGCAAACTCAACATGTGGCAAACATTCCTCCCAAGACTTAAGATTTTTCTTTAGAACACTCTAAGGAGAGTAGATAAGGTCCTATTTACAACCTCTGTTTGCCCATCAGTTTGGGGATGGCAAGTAGTAGAAAACAATAATTTTGTGCCTATCTTTCCCCACAAGGTCCTCCAAAAATGACTAAGGAATTTAGAGTCCCGATCACTTACAATACTCTTAGGCAAACCATGCAGTCTTACCACATCTTTGAAGAATAAATCAGCTACATGACATGCATCATCCACCTTCTTGCATGGTATGAAGTGAGCCATCTTTGAGAACCTCACAACCACCACAAAAATAGAATCCTTCCCTCCCTTAGACCGAGGCAAACCTAAAACAAAATCCATAGAAATATCAATCCAAGGGTGTTCAGGAACAGGCAAGGGAGTATATAATCCATGCGGCATGACCCTAGACTTAGCCTTTTTACAAACAAGACACTTATCATACAACTTATGCACATCATGCTTCATGTGTGTGGCAGTAAAAAATGCTCATGCAAGATGTCATATGTCTTTTGCACCCCAAAGTGTCCCATTAAGCCCCCTTCATGTGCCTCTTGAACAAGCAATTCCCTAATTGAACCTTTAGGCACACAAAGTCTCTTGTCCTTTATTAAGTAACCATCATGCTTGAAATACCCATCAGATATAGTATGAGAACATGTTTGATAAATATGAGAAAAATCAAAGATCATGTTCATACAGTTCCTTAATATATTCAAAACCAAGAAAATTAGTTTCAAGAGTAGTCATTAAAGCATACCTGCGTGACAAAGCATCAGCAACCACATTGGACTTACCTTTCTTGTGCTTGATCACATAGGGGAATTGTTCAAGAAACTCCACCCACCTGGCATGTCTCTTGTTCAACTTTCCCTGTCCTTTCAAATACTTTAGAGACTCATGATCACTATGAATAATAAACTCCTTAGGAAGAAGATAGTGTTGCCAAGTTTGCAAAGCCCTAACTAAAGCATACAATTCCTTATCATATGTAGGGTAGTTAAGGGTAGCCCCATTCATTTTCTCACTAAAATAAGCAATGGGATGTCCCTCTTGCATTAAAACAGCACCTATGCCTACCCCAGATGCATCACATTCAAGCTCAAAGGATTTAGCAAAGCTAGGCAAAGCAAGTATGGGTGCATGTGTCAATTTCTCCTTTAGGACAGCAAATGCTTTTTCTTGTTTCTCTCCCCATTTAAATCCCACATGCTTCTTGACTAGTTCATTTAGAGGTGCAGCAATGGTACTAAAATCCTTAACAAACCTCCTATAGAAACTAGCAAGCCCATGGAAACTTCTTACCTCACTCACACTCTTAGGAGTTGGCCATTCTTGGATTGCTTTTATTTTCTCTTTATCTACATGCACTCCACTAGAATTAACCACAAATCCTAAGAACACAACATGGTCCTTACAAAACGTGCACTTTTCCAAATTAGCATACAATCTTTCTTTTCTAAGCACATATAAAACAGATTGCAAATGATGCAAATGCTCATCCAAATTTTTAATATATACAAGAATATCATCAAAATAAACAACCACAAATTTCCCTAGAAACTCTCTCAAAACATGGTTCATCAATCTCATGAAAGTACTAGGGGCATTTGTCAATCCAAATGGCATTACTTTCCACTCATACAAACCATACTTGGTTTTAAAAGCTGTTTTCCACTCATCACCTTCTCTAATTCTAATATGATTATATCCACTTTTCAAATCAATCTTAGAGAAATAACAAGAGCCATACAACTCATCCAACAAATCATCTAACCTGGGAATGGGATGCCTGTACTTGATGGTGATGTTGTTGACGGCCTAAATCGAACACATCCTCCAACTTCCATCTTTCTTTGGCACCAATATAACTGGTACAAAGACAAGGGCTCAAGCTCTCCTCAACCCATCCTTTGCTCATCAATTCAAAGCAACTTGTCTTTGAATTTCCCTGGGTCTCTTGAGGATTACTCCTGTAAGGCGGCCTATTAGGCAACACAGACCCACGGCACCAAATCAATTTGGTGTTCAATACCTCTCAATGGTGGAAGTCCTGGTGGTATATCTTCGGAAAAACATCTTGAAATTCTGCAAAATAGATTTAACTCCACTAGGAAGTTCAAGGTCATAATCAAGTGCAGAATCTCCTTATTATAGAGTATATACATAGACTTCCTTGCCATTAAAGCTCTCCTCACCTCTCCACTCTTCACAAACAAAGCATTCTTTCTCTCTTTCTTTTTGCTCTCATTTTCATTTTCTTTCCTTTCTTTTCTCTCTTGCTTTCTTTTTTTCTCATGATATTTTGATCATCACATACCTCTTTTGGAGACAATGGAACTAATGTAACCTTGCGGTTTTCATGGTGAAAAGTGTATTTATTTGTGTGACCATCATGGTGAGCTTTTCTATCAAACTGCCATGGTCTCCCAAGAAGCAAATGACTAGCTTCCATTGGAACCACATCACACAAAATTTTATCTCTATATTTTCCAATAGAAAACTCAATCTCCACTTGCTTATCCACCCTCAATTCTCCCTCCTCACTCAACCATTGTAACTTCTATGGTCTAGGATGGGGTTTAGTTTCCAAATTCATTTTTGTCACCAACCTAGTACTTGCTACATTGGTACAACTCCCTCCATCAATGATTAAGGAACACAGTTGCCTTGGATAAGACATCTAGTATGGAAAATATTTTCTCTTTGACTTTCCTCACCCTCTTTGGCTATTCCTCCTAACATTCTCCTCACAATGAACAAATCTCCTTCAGGAATCTCCTCCTCTTCCTCTCTCTCTTCCTCACTTGAGGATTCAGTTTGGGAACTCTCACTAGTGATTTCTCCATTATCTTTTAACACCATAACCTTCTTGGTTGGGCATTCGATGCAATGTGCCCCCTACCCAAACATTTGAAACACTTTATGTCTCTAGAGCGAGACTTATTTGCCATTTCTTTGCCCTTATTTTGGGTTGGGTTTGGGGCTATCGTGGAGATCCTAGAAGATGAGGTACCCTCCTTCTTGAACCTATCCTTCCATCTAGAGTTATCATAGTTTGATACACTCTTTCTCACACTTTTTCTTTTTAGTTGTTGTTCCACTTTCATGGCATGGTGAACTAAGTCCTCCATTTCTATATAATTTTGAAGCTCAACAACATCTCTTATATCTCCATTCAGCCCATCAAGGAATCTAGCCATGGTAACCTCCCTTTCCTCCTCTACATTGGCTCGGATCATGGCTATTTCAAGGTCTTTGTAGAACTCATCTACACTCTTACTCCCTTGGGTCATTCTTTGGAGTTTATTGAGAAGCTCTCTATGGTAGTGGGTTGGAACATACCTCCTTCTCAACACTCTTTTTAACTCCTCCCAACTCCCTAACATAGGCTCTCCATACCTCCTCCTCTCCTTTTGGAATTGATCCCACCAAACTAAGGCATAGTCAGTGAATTCTAAGGTAACTAACCTTCCTCTCCTCATTTAGGTTGTGGCATGAGAAAATTTGTTCTACCTTTATCTCCCACTCAATATAGGCTTCAGGATCACTTTTTCCTTTAAATGGCGGTATGGTTACTTTCACAACCTCCTCTCGGTTTCTCCTTTGTTCTCCCTCATGTTCTCTCCTTTCATGCCCTCTCATGTCTCCTCCTATCTCTATGTTGGTCATTCTCCCCAATCTGGTTTTCGTTTTCTAAAGTTTCAAGCCTCTCATAAATTCCCTCCGTATGCTCCCTCAGCACCTCATTCATTCTTTGAGTTAAGGCATCTAACAACAACCTATGCTTCCTAGTAGGGGATGGGGGTCCCTCTCTTGCAGCCATAGATAGATTTGAGGTAAAGAAGTCCTCTCCAAAACTATTTCACTCAAAGTGTTTCACACAAATTTGGCTTTTAAGCTAATGTATCTCTCTTGCTTGCCTTTTCCACTCTTTTCTCTTGCTTAAAGTTCTTACTAGAATCAAACAATCTATTTCGAGAACGACTTTTTCAAGGCGATCGAATTTGTAGAAATAACACAAGTAGCAAAGCACAATTTTACTACTAACACTCAAGAAAGACAAAACATGAATGATTATCAAGAAATAGGATAACCAAGACACTTTTTTTTTTTTTTTGGACAGCAATGTAACAAAACAACAAAGGATTATGATGTATGGATACTAACACAATTTAGAAGTACAAAGACATATAAAAAAAATGAAACTAGGAAGAAACTTAGAATCACGAATTTAAGTCCTCTATGGTCCAAATACTACAATTTTTTTTTTTTTGGAAAGTGAATATGCTGCAGACTTCTAAATCACAAGGTCTACAACCAAATAAGGAAAAATTACCAAACAATTAAGAGTAATTCCACTCTAATTTTTTTTTTCCAGAAATTTAGCAATTCTCTCAATCAGAAATTAGATGTTGACTTTACCAAATAGGCAGGTTTTGCAGCCACCAAATTGATCCTCCAAACCCCAATTCGGCACCTCCAAATAGCCACTGTATCTCGTGCTACAGACCTCGGATTCGGGTGTTTCCACAGCGAGGAGAAAGTTCACGTTCTGGGACACAATTTTGACCCAAAAATCATCGAATTTGGATATGTAAAACACGATATATGAACGATAAGCCCAAACAGCCCTCCTTTGGCTCTAATTCACACCCAAACACTAGCCCTAATGACTAGCTTTGATACCAAATGATGAGGTTTTCCTTAAGGCTCTTGATTTCGGACCTATTAGGACTAGAACAATCAGAATTTGGAAGATGAGATTGAAAGAAAGAATAAGAAGGGAAAGAACAAATTTTTGTCCATTTTAGGAAAATTCCATATCTCATGCTATAGACATCGGAATTGTGTGATTCCAAAACGAGATGAAAGATCTCTTTTTGAATCACGAATTAGACTCAAGAAACACTGAAAAATAGTACGTAAAGCTTGAGATATGAACGCGAGAAATTTGTGACGAAAATTGAGAAAAAAATACGAAATTGAAAGGAAGAACTAGAAACGAAATTGATGAAAAGAAAAGATAAGAATGGCGCCACAAACCTAGTTTGATAAGCCAAGGAAGATCGCCACAAGAATTGGTTAATTCTTGATAAGATCAAATGATGCAAGGAAGAACCCTAGCAGAGCAAAACTCTCAGTTTTGTATATTCCAAAATGTGTGTCTCTCCTTTCTCTAACGATCTCCAAATGTTTTAGTACAATTCAGTTTAGATGTTTGCCCATTTAGGACTTAACAAAAAATGAAAACAAAACCCCTAAGCATAAGCATCACTGATATGTTCCAGTGGTTAAGGAGACATATTCAGCTTCAAGTGCTTGGGTTCTAATCCTGCTGTGGACAAAATACATTTTTTTTTAATACAACCATACACCAAATAGAGGCTCTTCTCCTTTCATTCCAAGTGGGCTATGCATGTGTAAATCCTAGGCTCCACATGTTGGGCTTCAATCTGATGTTGGGTCTCTAATAAGTTGTTCACAATCTTTTTAAGTTCTTCTTGGGCCCTTTTAGCTCTTGCTCTTGTCATGGGCCCTCCTAGACCTTGTATTGGATTTTGGACTTCTTTCTGAACTTGGGTCTGGGCTTGGGCTTCTCCCATGAAGTCCTCATCATTTATCATTGTGATTCGTCCTTGAGAAGGACAAGTTGTCTGGAATGAATTTTCTAGACTGGTACAGGAATTTGAGGATTGTCCTCAAGCGAGAGAAAAAGCTGTATGTTTTCGAACAACCTATTCTTGAGCCACCTGCTGCTAATGCCCCTAGAACTGAAAGAGATGCTTATAAGAAGCATCAAGATGATGCCTTGGACATGGATGTCTAATGCTGACCACCATGAACTCTGAGCTCCAAAAGCAACATGAGAACATGGATGCATACGATATGATCGTACACCTTACGAAGCTCTATCAAGAGCAGGCCAGGCATGAGATATTCGAGGTCTCTAAAGCACTATTTCAGTGCAAGCTGGTAGAAGGAAGCCCTATTGGTGCTTATGTACTCAAGATGATTGGGTACATTGAAAACCTAGAGAGACTTGGTTTTCCTTTGGGCCAAGAGTTGGCCACTGACTCAGTCCTGCAATCGTTGCCAGAAAGTTTTAGTCAATTTGTCATGAACTACAACATGAATGAGATTAACAAATCACTACCAGAGCTGCTAGGCATGTTAAGAACTGCTGAGCAGAACATTAACAAAGGCAAAGGGAAGGCCATAATGATGGTCCAAAAGAATAAGGGCAAGAAACAGCAGAAAAAGCCCAAGGACAACTGGAAGGGCAAGGGTAAGGATAAGTCCAAGCCCAGCACTTCTGGCTTGAAACCAGTGGGTGGAGTGGCTAAGGAAGGTACATGCTTCCATTGTGGTCAGACCGGACATTGGAAGAGGAACTGTGCCAAGTTCCTGGAGGAGCTCAAAAAGAAGAAGGGAAGTGAGACTTCCACTTCAGGTATTTTTATTATTGAAGTCAATTTATCTACTTCTGCATCATGGATACTAGATGTGGATATCACATTTGTGTAAATGTGCAGGATCTAAAGAGCAGTAGACCATTGACGAAGGGCGAAGTCAACCTGCGAGTAGGAAATGGAGCAAAGGTTGCTGCATTAGCTGTAGGGACTTATTTATTATCTTTGGCCACTGGGCTTGTAATAGAGTTAGAGAACTACTATTTTGTGCCTGCTATTAGTAGGAATATCATTTCTGTTTCTTGTTTGGACAAGAAAGGTTTTTCTTTTATTATAAAGGACAAGTGTTGTTCCATTTATATGAATGATATTTTTTATGGTAGTGCACAATTGAGTAATAGACTTTATGTACTTGATCTCGAAACGCCCATCTATAACATAAATACAAAGAGGTTTAAATCAAACGATCTGAACCCAACTTTTCTCTAGCATTGTCGTTTGGGCCACATAAATGTTACGCATCTCCAAACTCCATAAAGATGGATTCTTGGACTCATTTGATTTCGAACCATGTGAGATATGTGAATCTTGTTTATTGGGGAAGATGACAAAGGCCCCATTCACTGGACAAGGTGAAAGGGCTAGTGATCTTTTTAGGCCTTATACACAGTGATGTATGTGGGCCACTAAACACACTCGCTAGAGGCAGTTTTCAATACTTCATTACATTTACTGATGATTTCAGTAGATATGAATTTGTATATCTTATGAAGCACAAATCAGAATCCTTTGAAAAGTTCAAAGAGTTCAAGAATGAAATACAAAACCAACTTGGCAAGAGTATTAAAATCCTTCGATCAGATCAAGGAAGAGAATACTTAAGCCAACAGTTTGATGATCATCTGAAAGAGTGTGGGATAATATCTCAACTCACTCCATCATGAACACCACAATGGAATGGTGTCTCTGAAAGGAGGAACCAGACCTTGTTGGACATGGTATGATCCATGATGAGTCATGCAAACTTTCCAGGCTCCTTCTGGGGACATGCTCTGTTAACAGTAGTTTTCACACTTAACCGTGTTCTAGCTAAGACGGTTCAAAAGACACCATATGAGATATGGATTGGGAGACGGCCCAGTATGTCTTTCTTTAAGATTTGGGGCTGCGAAGCTTATGTGAAACGTTAAATTTCTGATAAGCTTGGACCTAAATCAGATAAATGCTTCTTTGTGGGGTATCCAAAGGAAACCAATGGATACTTTTTCTATAATCCTACCGAGGGCAAAGTGTTTGTCGCACGGACAGCTGTGTTTCTAGAAAGGGAGTTTATCTCCAAAGGAACCAGTGGGAGAAAAGTAGAACTTGAAGAAGTTTAAGTTTCACAAAGCAGCAATGAACTAATGGTGGAAATAGAGCAGCCTCCATAAAATGTTGTGGAACAGCAACCTATTCTAGTAGCACAAGACCTGCGTAGGTCTGACAGGATACGTCATCAACCGAGAGATATGGATTTCTCATGACCCAACAAGGTGACGTATTGCTCATGGATCAAGATGAGCCTGTGACTTACCAAGAAGCCATTATTGGCCCAGAATATGAGAAATGGCTTGAGGCCATGAGATCTGAAATGGATTCCATGTATGCCAACTAGGTATGGACCTTAGTTGACCCACCTGAAGGGGTAAAACCCATTGGGTGCAAGTGGGTTTTCAAGAAGAAAACTGACATGGATGGTAATGTACATACCTTTAAGGCACGATTGGTGGCTAAAGGTTTCAAACAAATTCATGGTGTAGACTATGATGAGATTTTTCCCCCAGTTGCGATGCTTTAATCCGTTCGGATCTTGCTTGCTGTTGCAGCATACCATGATTGTGAAATCTTCCAAATGGATGTCAAAACTGCTTTCCATAATGGAAATCTTCTCGAAGATGTGTACATGACACAACCTGAGGGTTTTGCCACTCCAGAGGACGCTAGAAAAGTATGCAAATTGCAATGATCTATTTATGGATTGAAGCAAGCTTCCAGAAGCTGGAATCTTCATTTTGATGATACAATAAAACAGTTTGATTTCATTAAGAATGAAGAAGAATCTTGTGTCTACAAGAAGGTTAGTGGGAGCACTATTGTCTTTCTGGTATTGTATGTAGATGACATACTACTTATCGAAAGTGACATCCCTGCTCTATAGTCCATAAAGACTTGGTTAGGGAATTGCTTTTTTATGAAGGACTTGGGCGAAGCCACTTATGTATTAGGTATCAGGATCTATAGAGATAGATCACTGAGACTGCTTGGCCTAAGTCAGAGTACATACATAGACAAAGTGTTAAGACGATTTAACATGCATGAATCCAAGAAAGGACTCTTGCCTATGTCACATGGTGTAAGCCTATCTAAGGCTCTATCCCCTTCCACGCAGGATGAGAGGGATTGCATGAGCAAGATTCCATATGCATCTGCAATTGGATCTATCATGTATGCCATGTTATGTACTCGACCAGACATCTCGTATGCTTTAAGCATGACGAGTAGTTACCAGTCTGATCCCGGTGAGAGTCACTAGACTGCTATCAAGAACATCCTTAAGTACTTGAGAAGGACTAAGGATTCATTCTTGGTATATGGAGGCGATGAAGAGCGATTGTAAAAGGTTACACTAATGCTAGCTTCCAAACCGATAAGGACGACTCCAGATCGCAATCGGGTTATGTTTTTGCCTAAATGGTGGGGCTGTGAGCTGGAAGAGTTCAAAGCAGGAGATACTCACCGATTCTACCACAGTGGCTGAGTATATTGCTGCCTCCAATGCAGCAAAGGAGGCCGTTTGGATCAGGAAGTTCATTACTGAACTTGGCACTATTCCTAGCATTGTGGACCTAGTGTGATACAAACCAAGAATGATGTCCAATTTAAGGCCGAATTGATTTTTGATGAAAATTTTATTTTCATTAATGAGGAATTTGTTAACTTGTTTTGGCTTTATCTTGCACTACAGAACTCGGATTAGTGCATTCTTTAGTTCGTTGGAAAGCTAAGGAAATTATCTACAAATCGTATTTTAAGCTTCTTGACAAAAATCGGCCTCTATAATGGTGAAAAATGGGATGAAAATTTAAGACGAATTCTTGGACGGAATTTTACTTGTATTTTGGGCTTTCTATTATGTTTCTTTTATATTTTGTTATTTTCAAGCCTAGAGTGTCTTTAATGTTCCAAATTCCTAGAGTTTCTTTTGGTTCAATTTATTTAGCTACTTAGTGGAATGGTTAATGCTTTTATTAGCCACTTAAGGAATAGTTATTTCTTTTATGAGGGATTTTATGTCACTTTATGGTGACCTTTTGTTAGCATGATGTATGCAGCCCCTAAACTCTATATATGTACACATCTATGATGAATGAAAACAACTTGGATGTTCAATTTGGATTTGTTCCAATTGTGAGAGTGTTTAGCCTCTCTTAGGTTCTCCATTGAACTAACCCCTTTGATTTTATCAAGAGTCCAAGACCCTTGTGGCGATCCTCACCTTGGCTTATCAATTTCCCTTGGAATTGTGGCGCCTACCATTCCATTCCTTATCTTGTCCATTTGATTGTTTTCTTCTTCTTCGAATTTTGTTTTTGTCACTCAAGGATATATCCGAATTTCTACATTATCTTCTCCGATTCATATCTCGCATTTTACAAATTATTTTCTAGTGATTCATGAGCCAAATTCATGACTCAAAACGTCCTCTTTCACCTCGGTTTGGAATCGCTCAATTCCGAGTAGCGTAGTGCGAGATACAAGCATTTTTAAACAAGACGTCCTTTGTGAGATCAATTTCGTGAAATCCACCCTAGATAGATCCGTAAATGTGAAACCATGGTAAGTGAAACCTCATCATTTGGTATCAAAGCTCAGTTCTAGGGAGGATTTGAGGCTGCCTACAAGTGTGATATGGCAGGTTCTAAAGAGGAGACTTCCTCTCAAGGGGCTGCAACCAATAAGTGGCTATTGGAGGCATTAACCCAAAATTTTCAAAGGTTGTTGAAGGAACAAACTGAGGTAATTCACAAGAAGTTTGATCGACTTCGGTTATCTAACTCAAGAAGATGCAAGGAAAAGAAGGCCAATCAAGATGGTTTTACCGATAAGCTTTCTTTTATGCATAATGGTTGCAAGACCACCCTTGTACCCTTGTCTCCAATAAAGGTGTGTGAGGTTCAAAGAAAATTAAGAGAAATGAGTGAAAAAGAGAGAAATGAACTAGAGAGAAAAGAAAAAGAGAAAGAGTTAGAAAAAGAAAAAGAGAAAGAGTTAGAAAAAGAAAAAAGGGAGGACAATGAAGAAGAAGTCGAGAGTGAAAGAAGAGAGCGCAAGATATCTTGCTTGAATTCTTATGTTTCTAACACTTTTGCTATTTCTAGTAGTGTTGATTCAATGTTGCAGGAAAATATTGAAATGACTCCAAAGGAGGATATTAAGGAAAAAGTAGAGAGTCTCTTTATGAACAAAAGTGAGGTGGAAAAAGCATTCTTTGAAGAGGCAAAAGTTGAAAGAAAAATAGAGAGTCTTCCTATAAAAGAAAATAAGAAAGTTGAAGAAGCAATTCCAAGAGAGGTACCCCATGGATTCAAAAGAGTTGTATTTGAACCCGGAGGGTGAAGACGATTCTCGAAGGTAATAAATTCGAGGTCGAATTTTCTTCAAGAGGGAGGGAATGATACAAACCAAGAATGATGTCCAATTTAAGGCCAAATTGATTTTTGATGAAAATTTTATTTTCATTAGTGAGGAATTTGTTAACTTGTTTTGGCTTTATCTTGCACTACAGAACTCGGATTAGTGCATTCTTTAGTTCGTTGGAAAGCTAAGGAAATTATCTACAAATCGTATTTTAAGCTTCTTGACAAAAATCGGCCTCTATCATGGTGAAAAATGGGATGAAAATTTAAGACGAATTCTTGGACGGAATTTTACTTGTATTTTGGGCTTTCTATTATGTTTCTTTTATATTTTGTTATTTTCAAGCCTAGAGTGTCTTTAATGTTCCAAATTCCTAGAGTTTTTTTTGGTTCAATTTATTTAGCTACTTAGTGGAATGGTTAATGCTTTTATTAGCCACTTAAGGAATAGTTATTTCTTTTATGAGGGATTTTATGTCACTTTATGGTGACCTTTTGTTAGCATGATGTATGCAGCCCCTAAACTCTATATATGTACACATCTATGATGAATGAAAACAACTTGGATGTTCAATTTGGATTTGTTCCAATTGTGAGAGTGTTTAGCCTCTCTTAGGTTCTTCATTGAACTAACCCCTTTGATCTTATCAAGAGTCCAAGACCCTTGTGGCGATCCTCACCTTGGCTTATCAATTTCCCTTGGAATTGTGGCGCCTACCATTCCATTCCTTATCTTGTCCATTTGATTGTTTTCTTCTTCTTCGAATTTTGTTTTTGTCACTCAAGGATATATCCGAATTTCTACATTATCTTCTCCGGTTCATATCTCGCATTTTACAAATTATTTTCTAGTGATTCATGAGCCAAATTCGTGATTCAAAACGTCCTCTTTCACCTCAGTTTGGAATCGCTTAATTCCGAGTAGCGTAGTGCGAGATACAAGCGTTTTTAAACAAGACGTCCTTTGTGAGATCAATTTCGTGAAATCCACCCTAGATAGATCCGTAAATGTGAAACCATGGTAAGTGAAATTGAAAGGAAGATGGAACAATATGCTAAGCAAGCAAATAAGGGAAGGAGACAAGTTGTTTTTGAACCCGGAGATTGGGTGTGGGTGCACATGCGAAAAGAAAGGTTTCCTTAGCAAAGGAAATCTAAGCTCTTACCTAGAGGAGATGGACCCTTCCAAATCTTAGAAAGAATCAATGACAATGCCTACAAAGTTGACCTACCAGGTAAGTATGGGGTTAGTGCAACATTTGATGTGGCTGACTTAAGTCCTTTTGATATAGGTGATGAAGGATTAAATTCGAGGACGAATTCTTTCGAAGGGGGAGGGCATGATGGAGACCAAGGAAGCTCAAGTGGAACCCTAATGGGCCCAATGCCCAAAGAAGCACTGCGAGGACTTGGAGTCCCAATGACAAGGTCAAGAGCTAAGAAGGCTAAGGAGGATTTGGACAAAGCAGTCAACCACTTGCTTTCACTAAAGCCCATTCTAGAAGAAGAAGCACTCAAGATGGTCCAAATGATCCAAGTTGATGAAGGGCCCAAATGTGGGGACATGATTTCTTCTTAGTCAATTTTATTTAATTATGTATTTGAACCTTTTAATTTTCTTAGTTTTGGTTCTTATTTTCTTTTTGGGTTAATTTTATAATAAGGGCCTATTGTTTGGGTTTAAGTTGCACATAATAGAGTTAGGATTTCCAATTGGGCCTAGGCCACATTTGCACTAGGATTAGGTTTTAAAATGTGCTAGCTTGCTGCCTCCTTTAGCTAGACCTAGCTGCATACCTAATGCCTATAAATAGGCTTATGTTTACTGTATTTGGCACTTTTGACTTAGAGAATAATATTGCACTCCTTTGTGGGTTTTGAGAGCTTAGTTCTCTTGGGTTCTTGGTAGAGCCATCTTGGTTCTTATCAAAGGTTTCCTTATCTTTGTGGCGAATCTTCGCTTGACTTATCACTCTCCAAGAGTGTGGCGTCTTCTTCCTTCCATTCCTTTTCCTTTTCCATCTTTTTTTCCTTTTTTTACTATTCACATACTGTTCACGTTACTGTTCACGTCACTATTCTTCATTTTATTGTTTAATTCTTTGAAACCCAAAATCAACTCAAGAACGATCCGTAAAAAAAAATAATATGCATCCAACTTGGATCGTATCACAACCCTTTTGATCTTATCAAGAGTCCCAGACCCTTGTGGCGATCCTCACCTTGGCTTATCAATTCCCCTTGGAATTGTGGCGCTTACCATTCCTTTCCTTATCTTGTCCATTTGATTGTTTTCTTCTTCTTCGAATTTTGGTTGGTCACTCAAGGATAGATCCAAATTTCCACATGATCTTTTTTTGAGGATCATATCATGTGGTATCTAGAGCCATCCTTCCTAGAGTGATTTTTTTATCTTATTCTTTGATTTTTTTCCAAAAAAAAAAATTTCTTCTTCCCACCACATATCATGGCAACACTATTCCTTGAAATGGAAAGATTGCAAAGATGAATGGAGGAGTTTAATGAGATGCTTGAAAAGCTAGGAGAAATAAAAAGGAGGGGGCATGGAGAAGGAGATATGAGAGAAGAGATAGAGAAATTGAAAGGGAGAAAAAGGACAAAAAAAAGGGTGAGAAAGGAGGAGAGAATGGGAAGACAAATAGAAAGTTTTGAAGCACAAGTGAAGAAAATGGTTGAAGACTTCAAAAAAAAAAGTGAAGTGAACAAAACAAACTTGAATGCTTGTTTTAATGCTATTCCTAATTCTTTGCCTAGTTGTGTCGATTCTCTTGTGAAAGAGATTAAGTGTGTTCCTCCAGAGGAAGCTTGCAAGACATTCAATGAAATTAAAGATGTTCCTCCAAAGGAAGCTCGCAAGACATTCAATGAAATTGAAGATGAGATTCCAAAGGAAGCTTGCACAATCAATGAAATTGAAGATGAAATTCCAAAGGAAGAATGCAAAGCATCAATTGGAGTTGAATTGCAAGAGGAAGATAAGGAGATGAAGATGACTGACAGTGACTTACACTTAAAGCTGAGAATAAGTCTTCAAATTCACTTGGAAAGTCATGGCAATCTATTACTCTAATACCTACTTCTAGATTGGCTTGTGGAATCAAATGTTGGGATTCTTCTACTTTGGTTCATTTGTCTAACATTTCTCCCCTAGGTCATGAAGAAAAGAATAGTAAAGGCCAAACCAACAAAAGCAAAGAGCAAGAGAAAAATAGTGAGAAGGAAGAGAATGAAAAAGATATTGAGGAAAAAGTAGAGAGTCTCTTTATGAACAAAAGTGAGGAGGAAAAGCATTCTTTGAAGAGGCAAAGGTTGAAAGAAAAATCAAGAGTCTTCCTATAAAAGAAAATAAGGAAGTTGAAGCAACAATTCCAAGAGAGGTGTCCCATGGATTCAAAAGAGTTGTTTTTGAACCCAGAGGATGAAGACGATTCCCAAAGGCAATAAATTCGAGGTCAAATTCTCTTCAAGGGGGAGGGAATGATGCAAACTAAGAATGATGTCCAATTTAAGGCCATGATTTTTTATGAAAATTTTATTTTCATTAGTCATGAACCTGTTGACTTGTTTTGGCTATATCATGCACTGCAGATCTTCGATTGGTGCATTCTCTCATGCGTTGGAAAGCTAAGGAACTTATCTACAAATCTTATTTCAAGCTTCTTGACTAGATTCGGCTTCTATCATGGTGAAAAATGGGCTGGAAGTTGAAGACGAATTTTTAGATGGAATTTTCTAGTTTATTTCTATTAAATACAGTGTAATAAACTTTGTGTGTGGACGGTGCACATTTTTATTAAGCTTCCTGGGAGGGCAACTTTTGGCTTGCATGCTTAGGTAACTCCTTTTTAGAAGTCATGAACCACTTTTATTAACCGCTTAATTGTCATTAATTGCTTTAATTAGCCACTTAGTGGATTAGTTATTACTTTTATGGGGAATTTGTCACAATTATGGTGACCTTTTGTATGAATATTTTATGCAGCCCCTAAACTCTATATATGTATACATCTACGATGAATGAAAAAAAAAACTTTTGGATATTCAATTTGTATTTGTTCCAATTGTGAGAGTGTTTAGCCTCTCTTAGGTTCTTCATTGAACTAACCCCTTTGACCCTTGTGGCGATCCTCACCTTAGCTTATCAATTCCCCTTGGAATTGTGGTGCCTAGCATTCCATTCCTTATCTTGTCCATTTGATTGTTTTCTTCTTCTTCGAATTTTGGTTGGTCACTCAATGATAGATCCTAATTTCTACATGATCTTTTTTGTAGGATCATATCACAAACAAACACACACAGAAACACAAAGAATATCACACATACACACACAAACATAGAATCTCTCTCTCTCTCATACACACATAGAATATCACATATACACACACACACAAACATAGAATGTCTCTCTCTCAGACACACACATATGCACATGAACAAAATATCACACACACACACACACATACACACACACACTCACGCACACGCACACACACTCTCTCACACGCACGCACACATACACAAACACAAAGAATATCACACACATACACACACAAACGTAGAATCTCTTTCTCACACTCACACAGAATATCACAGACACACATAGACATACGCCCACACGCACAGAATATCACACACACTCTCACACGCACATAGACACAACACTCACACACACAAAATTTCATACAAACACAAACCAACAGAAAGAATTTCAGACACAGAGAGATTCTATGTTTGTGTGAGTGTGTGATATTCTGTGCGTGAGTGTGTGATTTTCTATCTTTGTGTGTGTGTGTGTGTATGATATTCTATGTGTGTGTATGTGTGTTTATGTGATATTTTGTATGTGTGTGTGTGATATTCCCCCTCTCTCTCCCTCTCTCTTTGTGTGTAACATTCTGTGTGTGCGTGTGTGTGTGATATTCTATGTGTGCGTGTGACATTGTGTGTGTGTGTGATATTCTATGTGTGTGTGTGTATTTTTCTAACATTCTATGTGTGTGAGTGATATTCAATGTGTGTGATGTGAGCCCACTAAGGAGCGTGGATCAAGGAGCACTACAAGGACTTGGTGGACCTATGACAAGAGCTAGGACCAAGAAAACCCAAGAAGTCCTAAATCAAATGGTGACAACTTTAATTGAAGCAAGCCCAAATTCAAGTTTTGATGGAGTGGAGCCCAAATTGGTCACTTCTCTCATCCAACTTGAAGACCCATGATGACTTGGATGTCCACTTCTCTAAAATAGCATTTTCTAGTTTATTTCTATTAAATAAAGTGTAATAAACTATGAAGGATGAATAGTGCACTTTTTGGGAGGGCAACCTTTGGTTTGCATCCTAGGTAACTCCTATTTTCTAGTTAATGCTTTAATTAGCCACTTAATGGATTAGTTATTACTTTTTATGGGGAATTTGTCACATTATGATGACCATTTTGTATGCATATTCTATGCACCCCATTTTCCTATAAGTTTGTGCCTAAAACATGAATGAAAGGACTCTTGGATGTGAATTTGGATTGAATCCATTTGTGAGAATTTCATTCTCTTCGGTTCTTGGTTGAGCCATCTTGGTTCTTATCAAAGGCTTCCTTACCTTTGTGGCGAATCTTCGCTTGACTTATCTCTCTCTAAGAGTGTGGCGTCTTCTTCCTCCCATTCCTTTTTCTTTTTCCATCTTTTCTATTTTTTTACTATTCATGTGCACTATTTATGTCACTATTCATCAGTTACTGTTCATCGGATATTGTTCATCGTTTCATTCTTTGAAACACTAAATCAACTCAAGGACGATCCGTAAAAATAATATGCATCCAACTTGGATCATATCATGTGGTATCTAGAGCCTGGATTCTAGAGTCGATAGATTTCTTCCATTTTCTTTTGTACTTGTTCTTATTGTTTCCCAAACATCAAGTACTATTGCTTGAATGTCATAATTATACACAATCTTGATCATCATTGATCTCTGCCATTTCTAAGAATTGGCAACATTCTTTACTTTCCGTTCTTTACTTTTTGCCATTTAAATTCCAGTCCTTTTATTTTCTGCCTTTAGTTTTTGTTTTTTAATTTCTACGCAATATTTATAGCTTTGATCTTATTGATGTGAGCCCAACTAGGCACAAAGTGGAACAAGAAGCTATACAAGGCCTTGGAGGCCCAATGACCAAGGCAAGAACAAAGAAGGCCCAAGAAGCTCTAAACCACATGATTGGGCTTCTCATGGAAACAAGCCCAAAATCAATTCAAGAGGAGCCCAAGTTAATCAATTGCATCATCCACTTGGAAGAATCATGTGGAATTGGCGTGCAACAAGATGAGGCTCAAGTTTAATGTTTATTTCTTCCCAATAAGTGTAAATGGGATTTTTGTGAGTTAGGTCCAACTTGCTTTGTTTGCATTTGGGTCAAGCCCACTCTTTTCCATTGTTACACGAGTTTGAATAGGTTGTAGACTTAGGATTCTAGTAATTCATGAAGATGAGAGAGAGACGTGAGTTATTGTTGGTGGCTACCATAAATGCATTTTTGGTGGCTATTAAGTGGGGTTTTAAGTAGGATTTATTTTCTTGAGTAATATGTAATAAGTGGAGGTTGTAACCTATCATAGGATTCTAGTAATTCATGAAGATGAGAGAGAGAATTTATAGAGTCTTGAATGAGTGAATTATTGGGAGGTTTTGTAAGAGGGAAAACAAAGTGGTTTCAGCCACCTATATGTATTCACACCATTTTCATGAATGGGACTTTTGGATGTCATTTGGAATTTTCCATTGTTAGTGAGCATTGTTCTCCTAAGTTCTTGGTTGAACCAAGGTTTTTATCCTTATCAAGAATTCCAACATTCTTGTGGCGGATTTCACTTGGCCTATCAAACAAAGTTTCCTTTGTTTGTGGTGCCTCACATCATCTCTAATCTCTTCCATTTTGTCCTTTTCTTCTTCATCTTTTACTTTGTTCCAACATTCTGAATTCAAACTCAATTTGTTTTAATCTTTAAATGGCGCAACACACTTGATAATTTCAATCAAAAAGATCTTAAAAAGGCAACCCCATTTGGTTGTCATCAAGTGGTATCAAAGCTTAGGCTTTGATTGAAATTTGTGTTGTGTTTCAAATTTTCTTCTTTGTTCTTCTTCTACACCATTTTCTTCTTTTCTTTCTAAAACAACAAAAAATTGTCACTTTGATTCTTGTTTGAGAAGGAAAAATTTCGTGGTATTTGTTTTGATCTTACACAAGTATCCAAGTGTTCTTCTCTTGTTCAAAGTAAAAAAAAAAAATTCTGGGCAAAAAAAAAAAAAGGTGTTCTTGAAGTGTTGAGAAAAGAGAAGAGAAAAGTTTCCAATTGATCAATTAGTGTTCTTTACAATTTTTTTCCCTTCTTCCTTGTTTCATTTCCAAATCTTTTCCTTTCTAGCCTTTCTTTCTTTGTTTCCTTTAGTTTGATAAGTTTTGTGATTTTTGTTACTTGAGTTTTGGATTTTTGTGTGTTTTTGGCTTGACTCTTCTAAGAACCCAAGGAGAACAAACATAGAGTGGAAAAAGGCTTGAGAGATAAATTACATCTTGTGTGGAAAAAAGCCAAAAAGAGTGAAATATATATATATATATATATATATACACTTTGTGAGAAAAGAGAGGAAGTGTTGTGAGGATAAATTACACTTTCTACTACTCAAATGGGTGATAGTCCACCATTGTCACCAAGGACAGCCACTCTACATGCTAGAATGGCCAATCAAGTTCAAGCACTCCAAAGACAAATGGAGCAAATGCAAGCCAACTATGATAGACAACTAGCCAACCTTCAACGGGATGACTCAAGTGGCTATGATAGTGAAGAAAGAGGGAGGCCAAGAGGAAGAAGACCTAGAAGAGGAGACCCTAGGGGAGGAAGGCGTGAAGATAGGATTGAAGGGGTTAAAATCAAAGTTCCTTCCTTTCTTGGAAAGAATGACCCCGAAGCCTATTTGGACTGGGAACTCAAGATGGAGCAAGTGTTTGATTGTAACACATATAATGAGAGAAAGAAAGTGAAGGTGGCGGCGTTGGAGTTCAAGGAGTATGCACTAGTATGGTGGGATCAATTCCAAAAGGAGAGGAGGAGAATTGGAGAGGAGCCAATTGAGACTTGGGAAGACATGAAAATTGTAATGAGAAGGAGGTTTGTCCCAAGTCACCATCAAAGGGACATCCACAACAAATTGCAAAGACTTACCCAAGGGAGCAAGAGTGTGGATGAGTACTTCAAGGAGATGGAATTGGCCTTACTTAGGTCAAACTTTGAGAAGGACCGTGAGGCAACTATGGCAAGGTTCTTGCATGGCTTGAACCAAGAAATTCAAGATGTGGTGGAGTTGCAAAACTATGTGGAGCTTGAAGATTTGGTGCAACAAGCAATCAAGGTGGAGCAACAATTAAAGAGGAGGAAATCCAAATATTCCTCTTCATCATCTTCCAAATTCCCATCTTCAAATTGGAAGGACAAGCAAAAGAAGGAGGGTGCACCAAGCAAGGAGGCCGTGAGCACCTCTCAAGGCAAGAAGCCCATGGAACCAACCACAAGGAGCAGAGATGTCAAGTGTTTCAAGTGTCTTGGTCATGGCCACATAGCCTCTCAAAGTCCAACCAAGAGAACTATGGTGTCCATGAATGGTGAAGTGATGTCTCAATCCGAAGCTTCAAGTGGAGAGGAAAGTAAAGAAGAAGTGTTCATGCCGGATGGTGACTTACTTATGGTGAGGAGGCTTTTGGGGAGTCAAGTGAAGGAACATGAAGCTAGCCAAAGGGAGAACATTTTCCACTCTAGATGCCTAATTCAAGGTAAAGTTTGTTCTCTAATAATTGATGGAGGTAGTTGTGCAAATGTAGTAAGTTCTAGGTTGGTGTCTAAATTAAATCTTATCACTAAAACCCATCCAACACCATATAGACTTCAATGGTTGAGTGAGGTTGGGGAGATGGTGGTGAACAAACAAGTGGAGGTTCCATTCTCCATTGGGAAGTATGAGGACAATGTTCTTTGTGATGTAGTGCCTATGGAGGCAAGCCATATGCTGTTGGGAAGGCCTTGGAAATATGACAAGAAGGTCATTCATGATGGATTTTCAAACAAGTTCACTTTCATGGACAAGGAGCGAAAGGTTGTACTCTCTCCTTTATCTCCAAAACAAGTTAGTGAGGATCAAAAGAAAATGAGAGAGAAAAGAGAGCAAGAGAGAAAAGAAAAAGAGAGTGAACAAGAGAAAAAGAGTGATGAAAAATAAAAAAAATCATGAGAAAAAAGAGAGAAAAACCGAGATGAAAAAGAGAAAAAGAGAGTTGTTTTGCAACAAAAAGTGAGGTGAAAAGTGCATTGGTTTCAAGACAGCCCCTATACATGCTTTTGTGTAGGGAATTTTGTTTAAATGCTAACATTTCTAATGATCATTCTTTGTCTAGTGGTGTGAAAAATCTTTTGCAGGAATTTGAGGATATCTTCCCTAAGGAAGTGCCACATGGCCTTCCACCTTTGAGGGGAATTGAGCACGATATTGACCTCATTCCGGGTGCATCATTGCCCAATAGGCCAGCCTATAGGAGCAATCCTCAAGAGACCAAAGAGATCCAAAAGCAAATGGAGGAGTTGATGCAAAAAGGATGGGTACAAGAGAGCTTAAGTCCATGTGCTGTACCCGTCATTTTGGTGCCCAAAAAGGATGGCACTTGGAGGATGTGCACGGATTGTAGGGCCGTGAACAACATCACCATTAAGTATAGACATCCTATCCCTAGACTTGATGATTTGCTTGATGAATTGTTTGGTGCTTGCATTTTTTCTAAAATTGATTTGAAAAGTGGGTACCATCAAATTAGGATAAGGGATGGGGATGAATGGAAAACCGCTTTCAAAACTAAATTTGGGTTGTATGAATGGTTGGTAATGCCTTTTGGTTTAACAAATGCACCAAGCACTTTTATGAGGCTTATGAACCATGTCTTAAGAGAATTTTTGGGAAAATTTGTGGTGGTATATTTTGATGATATCTTAATATATAGCAAAAACTTAGATGAGCACCATGAACATTTAAGGGCTGTTTTGCTTGTATTAAGAAAAGAAAGGTTGTATGCAAACTTGGAAAAATGTACTTTTTGTGTGGATCATGTGATTTTCCTTGGTTTTGTGATTAATGCTAAAGGAAAGATTAAGGCCATTCAAGATTGGCCAACCCCCAAAAATGTGAGTGATGTGAGGAGCTTTCATGGTTTGGCTAGTTTCTATAGGAGGTTTGTTAAAGATTTTAGCACATTGGCTGCACCTCATAATGAAATTGTCAAAAAGAATGTTGGGTTAAATGGGGGGAAAAACAAGAACAAGCTTTTAAGGAACTTAAGAAAAAGCTCACCCATGCACCAATTCTTGCTTTGCCTAATTTTGCAAAATCTTTTGAAATTGAATGTGATGCTTCTAATGTTGGTGTTGGGGCTGTTTTGATGCAAGAGGGGCATCCAATTGCTTATTTTAGTAAGAAGATAAGTGGAGCTGCACTTAATTATCCCACGTATGATAAGGAGTTGTATGCCTTAGTGAGAGCTTTGCAAACTTGGCAACACTATCTTTTGTGATATGATCCTAGAAAGATCATGTAAAAATTCGGATCTATCCTTGAGTGACCAACCAAAATGACGCACTTGTTTAAAAATAGCTGTATCTCGCACTACGCTCCTCGGAATTAAGCGATTCCAAATCGAGGTGAAAGAGGACGTTCTGAATCACGAATTTGGCTTATGAATCACTAGAAAACGATTTGTAAAATGCGAGATATGAACTAGAGAAGATAATGTAGAAATTTGGATATATCCTTGAGTGACAAAAACAAAATTCAAAGAAGAAGAAAACAATCAAATGGACAAGATAAGGAATGGAATGGTAGGCGCCACAATTCCAAGGGAAATTGATAAGCCAAGGTGAGGATCGCCACAAGGGTCTTGGACTCTTGATAAGATCAAAGGGGTTAGTTCACTGAAGAACCTAAGAGAGGCTAAACACTCTCACAATTGGAACAAATCCAAATTGAACATCCAAGTTCTTTTCATTCATCATAGATGTGTACATATATAGAGTTTAGGGGCTGCATACATCATGCTAACAAAAGGTCACCATAAAGTGACTTAAAATCCCTCATAAAAGAAATAATTATTCCTTAAGTGGCTAATAAAAGCATTAACCATTCCACTAAGTAACTAAATAAATTGAACCAAAAGAAACTCTAGGAATTTGGAACATTAAAGACACTCTAGGCTTGAAAATAACAAAATATAAAAGAAACATAATAGAAAGCCCAAAATACAAGTAAAATTTCGTCCAAGAATTCGTCTTAAATTTCCATCTCATTTTTCACCATGATAGAGGCCGATTCTGGTCAAGAAGCTTGAAATATGATTTGTAGATAATTTCCTTAGCTTTCCAACGAATAAAAGAATGCACTAATCCGAGTTCTGTAGTGCAAGATAAAACCAAAACAAGTCAACGAATTCCTCACTAATGAAAATAAAATTTTCATCAAAAATCAATTTGGCCTTAAATTGGACATCATTCTTGATTTGTATCATTCCCTCCCTCTTGAAGAGAATTCGACCTCGAATTTATTGCCTTTGGGAATTTTCTTCATCCTCCGGGTTCAAACACAACTCTTTTGAATCCATGGTGCACCTCCCTTGAAATTGTTTCTTCAACTTCCTTACTTTCCTCTTGCAATTCAAAGCCAATGGATGCTTTGCATTCTTCCTTTGGAATCATATCTTCAATTGTCTTACAAGCTTCCTTTGGAGGAACAAACTCAATTTCCTTGAAAAGAGATTCAACACAACTAGACAAAGAATTAGGAATAACATCAAAACAAGAATTCAAGTTTTCATTTTTCACAACACTTTCTTTTTTGCTCTCATCTTTTTCTTTTTCCTCATTCTTTTCCATACTTTCATCTTTCTTTTCTTTCTCTTCAAATGTACTCTCAACTTTTACCTCATCCACTGAACCTTCTTCAATTTTTTTCTCAATCATTCTTCATTTCTCATTCTCGATTTTCATGTGCATTTGATCTTCATACACTTGTTTTGGTGACAATGGTACAAGAGTAATTTGGCGATTATTAAATACAAATGAGTACTTACTCTTATAGGTATCATATCTCGCTTGTCGTTCGACCCTCCAAGGACGCCCAAGTAACAAGTGTGTCGATTCTATGGGCACCACATCACATAATACCTCATCTTCATATCTCCCAATCCGGAACGACACTCGCACTTGTTTGTTCACCATCACGTCACCGAGATCGCTAAACTCCGGGATGCACCAAAGCTTATACGGTTGTGGATGCTGTAGAATAGGAAGTCCCAACTTTTGCACCATGGTGGTACTAGCTAGGTTAGTGTAACCCTTTCTATCAATGACCAAGCTACATGTCTTGTCCTTCACATAGCATCTAGAATAGAAAAGATCCTCCCTTTGTTTGGCATCATTTTTCTTCATTAGAGACTCCATGATAGGTGGTGGGAAGAATGAGACCAAAAGTCACTCTAGGAAGGATGGCTCTAGATACCACATGATATGATCCTAGAAAGATCATGTAAAAATTCGGATCTATCCTTGAGTGACCAACCAAAATGACGCACTTGTTTAAAAATAGCTGTATCTCGCACTACGCTCCTCGGAATTGAGCGATTCTAAATCGAGGTGAAAGAGGACGTTCTGAATCACGAATTTGGCTTATGAATCACTAGAAAACGATTTGTAAAATGCGAGATATGAACTAGAAAAGATAATGTAGAAATTTGGATATATCCTTGAGTGACAAAAACAAAATTCAAAGAAGAAGAAAACAATCAAATGGACAAGATAAGGAATGGAATGGTAGGCGCACAATTCCAAGGGAAATTGATAAGCTAAGGTGAGGATCGCCACAAGGGTCTTGGACTCTTGATAAGATCAAAGGGGTTAGTTCACTGAAGAACCTAAGAGAGGCTAAACACTCTCACAATTGGAACAAATCCAAATTGAACATCCAAGTTCTTTTCATTCATCATAGATGTGTACATATATAGAGTTTAGGGGCTGCATACATCATGCTAACAAAAGGTCACCATAAAGTGACTTAAAATCCCTCATAAAAGAAATAATTATTCCTTAAGTGGCTAATAAAAGCATTAACCATTCCACTAAGTAACTAAATAAATTGAACCAAAAGAAACTCTAGGAATTTGGAACATTAAAGACACTCTAGGCTTGAAAATAACAAAATATAAAAGAAACATAATAGAAAGCCCAAAATACAAGTAAAATTTCGTCCAAGAATTCGTCTTAAATTTCCATCTCATTTTTCACCATGATAGAGGCCGATTCTGGTCAAGAAGCTTGAAATATGATTTGTAGATAATTTCCTTAGCTTTCCAACGAACAAAAGAATGCACTAATCCGAGTTCTGTAGTGCAAGATAAAGCCAAAACAAGTCAACGAATTCCTCACTAATGAAAATAAAATTTTCATCAAAAATCAATTTGGCCTTAAATTGGACATCATTCTTGATTTGTATCATTTTGCCTAAGGAATTTGTAATTCATAGTGACCACGAATCTTTGAAATATTTGAAGGGTCAAGGAAAATTGAATAAGAGACATGCTAAATGGGTTGAATTTCTTGAACAATTTCCTTATGTTGTAAAACATAAAAAGGGTAAGGCTAATGTTGTGGCGGATGCGCTTTCAAGAAGACATGCATTACTTTCTACCCTTGAAACAAAGTTGTTTGGACTTGAGTGCATTAAAGAATTGTATGAGCATGATAATGATTTTTCTCATATCTATGCAAATTGTATGCATTCAGCCCAAAATGGATTTTTTAGGCACCAAGGGTTTTTATTCAAAGAAAAGAGGTTGTGTGTGCCTAAAAGCTCCATTAGGGAATTACTTGTGAAGGAGGCACATGAAGGGGGATTAATGGGACATTTTGGGGTTCAAAAGACTTTGGACATGCTGCATGAACATTTTTATTGGCCTCATATGAAATATGATGTTCAAAAATTTTGTGAAAAATGCATTGTGTGCAAAAGGTCAAAATCTAAAGTTATGCCTCATGGACTTTACACTCCTTTACCTATTCCGGATTTTACTTGGATTGATTTATCAATGGACTTTGTTGTTGGGTTGTGGTATGATCCAAGTTGGATGCATATTGTTTTTACGGATCGTCCTTGAGTTGATTTAGTGTTTCAAAGAATGAAACGATGAACAGTACTCGATGAACAGTAGCTGATGAATAGTGACATGAATAGTGATGTGAATAGTAAAAAAATAGAAAAGATGGGAAAAGGAAAAGGAATGAGAGGAAGAAGACGCCAAACTCTTAGAGAGTGATAAGTCAAGTGAAGATTCGCCACAAAGGTAAGGAAGCCTTTGATAAGAACCAAGATGGCTCAACCAAGAACCAAAGAGAATGAAATTCTCACAAATGGATTCAATCCAAATTCACATCCAAAAGTCCCTTCATTCATGTTTTAGACACATACTTATAGGAAAATGGGGTGCATAGAATATGCATGCAAAGTGGTCATCATAATGTGACATATTCCCCATAAAAAGCAATAACTAATCCATTAAGTGGCTAATTAAAGCATTAACTAAAAAAATAGGAGTTACTTAGGTATGTAAACCAAAGGTTGCCCTCCCAAAAACGTGCACTATTCATCCTTCATGGTTTATTACACTTTATTTAATAAAAATAAACTAAAAATAACCTATTTTAAAGAAGTGGACATCCAAGCCATCATGGGTCTTCAAGTTGGATGAGATAAGTGACTAATTTGGGCCCAACTCCATCAAGACCTGAATTTGGGCTTGTTTCAATTAAAGTTGTCATCATTTTATTTAGGACTTCTTGGGCTTTCTTGGTCCTAGCTCTTGTCATAGGTCCACCAAGTCCTTGTAGTGCTCCTTGATCCATGCTCCTTAGTGGGCTCACATCATCCCCTCCTTCTTTAAGTGAATTCGACCTCGAATTGAAATCTTCATCACCTACATCAAAAGGAGACAAATCAGCCACATTGAAAGTTGCACTAACACCATACTCACTTGGAAGGTCTATCTTGTAAGCATTATCATTAATCTTGGCCAACACTTGGAATGGCCCATCTCCTCTTGGTTGAAGCTTGGATTTCCTTTGTGAAGGAAATCTCTCTTTTCTCATGTGCACCCAGACCCAATCTCCAGGTTCAAACACCACCTTCCTCCTCCCTTTGTTGGCTTGCCTAACATAGCTTTCAGTCTTCTTCTCAATTTGGGTCTTGACTTGTTCGTGTAACTTCCTCACAAATTCAGCTTTAGCCCTGCCATCTTTATGCTTTAAAATTGAAGAGTTAGGCAATGGCAATAAATCAAGAGGAGTGAGAGGATTAAAGCCATAAACAACCTCAAAAGTAGAATATTGAGTAGTACTATGGACAGCCCTATTATAAGCAAATTCCACATGAGGCAAACACTCCTCCCAAGACTTAATGTTCTTCTTTATTACAGCCCTAAGAAGGGAAGAAAGTGTCCTATTAACTACCTCAGTTTGCCCATCCGTTTGGGGATGGCAGGTAGTGGAGAAAAGCAGCTTTGTACCCAGCTTACCCCACAAAGTCCTCCAAAAGTGACTTAAGAACTTTGTGTCACGATCTGAAACAATACTTCTTGGAAGGCCATGAAGCCTTACCACTTCTTTGAAGAATAATTCAGCAACATGACAAGCATCATCAACTTTTTTACATGGTATAAAATGTGCCATTTTAGAAAACCTATCCACCACCAAAAAAATTGAATCCTTACCATTCTTTGTCCGAGGTAGTCCTACAACAAAATCCATTGACAAATCAATCCAAGGAAAATCAGGAATAGGCAAAGGAGTATAAAGTCCATGAGGCATCACTTTAGATTTAGACTTTTTACAAACAATGCATTTTTCACAAAACTTTTGCACATCATGTTTCATGTGTGGCCAATGAAAATGTTCGTGCAACATGTCTAAAGTCTTTTGAACCCCAAAATGCCCCATTAGTCCCCCTTCATGCGCTTCCCTCACAAGCAACTCTCTTATAGAACTTTTGGGCACACATAATCTCTTTTCTTTAAACAAAAACCCTTGGTGCTTAAAATACCCATTTTGAGCCCAATGCAAACAATTAGCATAGATATGGGAAAAATCTTTATCATGCTCATATAATTCTTTAATGCATTCAAGCCCAAATAATTTTGTTTCAAGGGTAGAGAGTAAGGTATACCTTCTTGAAAGTGCATCTGCCACTATGTTGGCCTTACCTTTCTTATGCTTGATCACATATGGGAATTGTTCAAGAAACTCAACCCACTTGGCATGCCTCTTATTCAACTTTCCTTGTCCTTTCAAGTACTTTAAGGACTCATGATCACTATGGATAACAAACTCTTTGGGCAAAAGATAATGTTGCCATGTTTGTAAAGCCCTCACCAAGGCATACAATTCCTTATCATAGGTGGGATAATTAAGGACAACACCACTTAATTTCTCACTAAAGTAAGCAATTGGATGCCCTTCTTGCATTAAAACAGCTCCAACACCAACATTAGAAGCATCACATTCAATTTCAAAAGATTTAGCAAAATTAGGCAAAGCAAGTATTGGTGCATGAGTAAGTCTTTCCTTAAGCTCATTAAATGCATGCTCTTGTTTCTCCCCCCATCTAAACACAATATTTTTCTTGACAATTTCATTAAGAGGTGCAGCCAATGTACTAAAGTCTTTAACAAACCTCCTATAGAAACTAGCCAAGCCATGAAAGCTCCTCACTTCACTCACATTTTTGGGGGTTGGCCACTCTTGAATGGCCTTAATTTTCTCTTTGTCAACATGAACCCCTTTTGAATTTACAACAAAACCAAGGAAGATCACATGATCCGTACAAAAAGTACATTTTTCCAAATTAGCATACAACTTTTCTTTTCTCAACACATGCAAAACAGCCCTTAAGTGTTCATGATGTTCATCTAGGCTTTTGCTATATATCAAGATATCATCAAAATACACAACAACAAACTGGCCTAGAAAATCCCTTAAGACATGGTTCATAAGCCTCATGAAAGTGCTAGGTGCATTTGTTAAACCAAAAGGCATTACCAACCATTCATACAATCCATATTTAGTTTTAAAGGCAGTTTTCCACTCATCCCCTTCCCTTATTCTAATTTGATGGTACCCACTTTTCAAATCAATTTTAGAAAACAAACAAGCACCATATAATTCATCAAGCAAATCATCAAGTCTAGGGATAGGATGTCTGTACTTGATTGTGATGTTGTTGACAAACCCTACAATCTGTGCACATCCTCCAACTTCCATCCTTTTTAGGCACTAAGATAACCGGACAACACATGGACTTAAGCTTTCTTGCACCCATCCTTTTTGCATCAACTCCTCCACTTGCTTTTGTATTTCTTTGGTCTCTTGAGGATTACTCCTATAGGCTGGCCTATTGGGTAATGATGCACCGGAATGAGGTCAATGTGGTGTTCTATCCCCCTTAAAGGAGGTAGGCCGTGAGGCACTTCTTTTGGAAACACATCACCAAATTCCTGCAAAAGAGTTTTAACACCACTAGGCAAAGAGAGTTCATTAGGAGCATTAGCATTCAAACAGAATTCTTTACAATAAAGCATATATAGGGGCTGCCTTGAAATCAAAGCCCTCTTCACCTCATTTTTTGTTGCCAAATAACTCTCTTTTCTCTCACTATTTTTATTCTTTTTCTCTTTGTCATCACTCTTCTTTTCACTCCCTCTTTCTTTTTGCTCTTGCTTTTTCTTTTCTCTCATCTTTAGTTGGTCCTCACTAACTTCTTTTGGGGACAAGGGTAAAAGAGTGACCTTTCGGTCATGATGCACAAAAGTGAATTTGTTAAGGAATCCATCATGGTTGGCCTTCCTATCAAATTGCCAAGGCCTCCCAAGTAACATATGACTTGCCTCCATGGGTACCACATCACATAGAACATTATCATGATACTTTCCAATGGAGAAACAAACTTCAACTTGCTTGTTCACGGTCAACTCACCAACTTCACTAAGCCATTGAAGTCTACATGGTCGTGGGTGTGGCTTAGTCACAAGATTCAATTTGGAAACCATTCTAGTACTAGCAACATTAGTACAACTCCCACCATCAATAATTAAAGAACATACCTTCCCTTGGATCATGCATCTAGTATGGAAGATATTTTCTCTTTGGCTCTCATCATGCTCCTTAGCTTGGCTTCCCAAAAGTCTCCTCACCATGAGCAAATCTCCTCCTTCCGGAACTACTTCTCCCCACTTTCTTCTTCACTAGAAGCCTCAGATTGTGTGACCACTTCTCCATTTCTTGATACCATTGTCCTTTTAGTTGGACATTAAGATGCAATATGTCCATGGCCCAAGCACTTGAAACACTTCACATCACGGTTTCTAGGAGATGCTTCTATAGGCTTCTTTCCATGAGATGTAGGCACAACCTCCTTTGAAGATGAAGTACCCTCCTTCTTTGATTTGTCCTTCCAACTTGAAGATGAAAACTTAGAAGAAGAAGGAAATTTGGACTTCTTCCTCTTGAGTTGTTGCTCCACCTTTATGGCTTGTTGGACCAAATCTTCAAGCTCCACATAGTTTTGAAGCTCTACTATGTCTTGAATGTCTTGATTCAACCCATGTAAGAACCGAGCCATAGTTGCCTCTCTATCTTCATTAATGTTGGACCTAAGCAAGGCCAACTCCATCTCCTTGTGGTACTCATCAACACTTTTGGATCCTTGGGTCAATCTTTGCAATTTGTTGTGAAGATCCCTATGGTAGTGATTTGGAACAAATCTTTTTCTCATGACTTGTTTCATTTCTGCCCAAGTCTCAATAGGCTCCTCCTCAAGTGCATAATCTTTGAATTCAAGAGCGGCTACCTTCACTTTCTTTCTTTCATTGAAATTGTTGCAATCAAACACTTGCTCGATCTTCATTTCCCACTCCAAGTAGGCTTCGGGATCACTCTTCCCATGAAAGGTAGGAACTTTGATTTTGACCCTTTCAATTCTATCCTCTCTATCACGCCTCCTTCCTCTACGTGGTCCATGTCTAGGTCTGTCCTCACTCTCATAACCACTTCCTTGATTTGATTCTTCTCGATTTCGGAGGTTGGCAAGTTGTTCATTGAAGTTTGCATTCATTTGCTCCATTTGCCTTTGAAGGATTTGCATTTGAGTATTCATCGTAGCATGAAGAACCGCGGACCTTGGAGAAAGAGGTTGACTATCACCTTGGGCTGCCATCACTTGAAACACACAATATCAAAATAACAAGATAGTATAAATCCTCACCACACTCCCTCACGTGTGCACACAATGTGTATTTCACTCAAATAGGCTTTTTCCACACAAGATGTAATTTTCACTCTTGCCTCTTTCCACTCAAATTCTCTTTGCAAGTTCTTAAATGAACCCTCTCATGTTTCAATTACCAAAAGCTCTTACAAAAGTAGCGGTCCTCACAAGAGTAAGCACTCAGAAGTTGAAGAAAAGATGAAACTCTAGACAAAACTCAAAGGAATTTAAAAGACAAGCAAGAAAAGTGAATTAAAAAGAAAGGTACAACTCAAAAGAAATAGGAAGAAAAAGAAATGCATAAGGTATGTAGAATAGCACCGCTTAATTGAAATTCACAAGGCATTCAAGCTGAATCTTGCTTAAGTGCAAGGGCAGTCTCTTTTTTTTTTCTTTTTTTTAATATTATTTTTCACGCCCTTGTTCTCTTGTTGCACTTAAAAAAAAAAATTGATTCTTGCAATTTTTGTTCCAATTGTTATGCCCAATTGTATATTTAGGAGTTTCCTTTCAAATTAAGGTGCTATAAAATATATAACAGCAACGAATATAGAATTGACAAGATCAAAGTCAAATATTGCGTAAAAAATAAAGAACAGAAATTAAAGGCTAGAAAATAGAAGGACTAGAATTTAAATGGCAAAAAGTAAAGAACGGAAAGTAAAGAATGTTGCCAATTCTTAGAAATGGCAGGGATCAATGATGATCAAGATTGTGTATAATTATGACATCCAAGCAATAATGCTTGATGTTTGGAAAGCAATAAGAACAAGAACAAAAGAACATGTAAGAACTCTATCAACTCTAGAATCCGGGCTCTAGATACCACATGGTATGATCCAAGTTGGATGCATATTGTTTTTACGGATCGTCCTTGAGTTGATTTAGTGTTTCAAAGAATGAAACGATGAACAGTACCCGATGAACAGTAGCTGATGAATAGTGACGTGAATAGTGATGTGAATAGTAAAAAAAATAGAAAAGATGGGAAAAGGAAAAGGAATGAGAGGAAGAAGACGCCACACTCTTAGAGAGTGATAAGTCAAGTGAAGATTCGCCACAAAGGTAAGGAAGCCTTTGATAAGAACCAAGATGGCTCAACCAAGAACCAAAGAGAATGAAATTCTCACAAATGGATTCAATCCAAATTCACATCCAAAAGTCCCTTCATTCATGTTTTAGACACATACTTATAGGAAAATGGGGTGCATAGAATATGCATGCAAAGTGGTCATCATAATGTGACATATTCCCCATAAAAAGCAATAACTAATCCATTAAGTGGCTAATTAAAGCATTAACTAAAAAAATAGGAGTTACTTAGGTATGTAAACCAAAGGTTGCCCTCCCAAAAACGTGCACTATTCATCCTTCATGGTTTATTACACTTTATTTAATAAAAATAAACTAAAAAAATACTATTTTAAAGAAGTGGACATCCAAGCCATCATGGGTCTTCAAGTTGGATGAGATAAGTGACCAATTTGGGCTCCACCCCATCAAGACTTGAATTTTGGCTTGCTTCAATTAAAGTTGTCACCATCTGATTTAGGACTTCTTGGGCTTTCTTGGTCCTAGCTCTTGTCATAGGTCCACCAAGTCCTTGTAGTGCTCCTTAATCCATGCTCCTTAGTGGGCTCACATCAGGTTGCCTAGGACAAGAAATGGAAAAGATTCAATTTTTGTTGTGGTAGATAGATTTTCAAAAATGGCTCATTTTATACCATGCAAAAAAGTTGATGATGCTTGTCATGTGGTTGATTTGTTCTTTAAAGAGGTGGTGAGGCTTCATGGTCTCCCAAGAAGCATTGTTAGTGATAGGGACACCAAGTTCCTAAGTCACTTTTGGAGAACTTTGTGGGGCAAGCTTGGAACAAAGCTTCTTTTCTCCACTACTTGCCATCCTCAAACGGATGGGCAAACTGAAGTTGTGAATAGGACCTTCTCTTCCCTTTTAAGGGCTGTAATTAAAAAGAACATTAAGTCTTGGGAGGAGTGTTTACCTCATGTGGAGTTTGCTTATAATAGGGCTGTTCATAGTACTACTCAATTTTCTCCTTTTGAGATTGTTTATGGCTTTAATCCTTTAACTCCTCTTGATTTGTTACCATTGCCTAACTCTTCAATTCTGCCTTTAGTTTTTGTTTTTTAATTTCTACGCAATATTTATAGCTTTGATCTTATTGATGTGAGCCCAACTAGGCACAAAGTGGAACAAGAAGCTATACAAGGCCTTGGAGGCCCAATGACCAAGGCAAGAACAAAGAAGGCCCAAGAAGCTCTAAACCACATGATTGGGCTTCTCATGGAAATAAGCCCAAAATCAATTCAAGAGGAGCCCAAGTTAATCAATTGCATCATCCACTTGGAAGAATCATGTGGAATTGGCGTGCAACAAGATGAGGCTCAAGTTTAATGTTTATTTCTTCCCAATAAGTGTAAATGGGATTTTTGTGAGTTAGGTCCAACTTGCTTTGTTTGCATTTGGGTCAAGCCCACTCTTTTCCATTGTTACACGAGTTTGAATAGGTTGTAGACTTAGGATTCTAGTAATTCATGAAGATGAGAGAGAGACGTGAGTTATTGTTGGTGGCTACCATAAATGCATTTTTGGTGGCTATTAAGTGGGGTTTTAAGTAGGATTTATTTTCTTGAGTAATATGTAATAAGTGGAGGTTGTAACCTATCATAGGATTCTAGTAATTCATGAAGATGAGAGAGAAATTTATAGAGTCTTGAATGAGTGAATTATTGGGAGGTTTTGTAAGAGGGAAAACAAAGTGGTTTCAAATTTACCTATATGTATTCACACCATTTTCATGAATGGGACTTTTGGATGTCATTTGGAATTTTCCATTGTTAGTGAGCATTGTTCTCCTAAGTTCTTGGTTGAACCAAGGTTTTTATCCTTATCAAGAATTCCAACATTCTTGTGGCGGATTTCACTTGGCTTATCAAATAAAGTTTCCTTTGTTTGTGGCGCCTCACATCATCTCTAATCTCTTCCATTTTATCCTTTTCTTCTTCATCTTTTACTTTGTTCCAACATTCTGAATTCAAACTCAATTTGTTTTAATCTTTAAATGGCGCAACACACTTGATAATTTCAATCAAAAAGATCTTAAAAAGGCAACCCCATTTGGCTGTACCAGTCATTCTAGTGCCCAAAAAGGATGGCTCATGGAGGATGTGTTCTGATTGTAGAGCCATAAACAACATCACCATCAAGTATAGACATCCAATTCCCAGGTTAGATGATCTTCTTGATGAACTGTATGGTGCATGTGTGTTTTCCAAAATTGATCTAAAAAGTGGCTATAATCAGATTAGGATTAGAGAAGGTGATGAATGGAAAACTGCCTTTAAAACAAAATATGGATTGTATGAGTGGTTGGTTATGCCATTTGGTTTGACTAATGCGCCTAGTACTTTCATGAGATTGATGAATCATGTTTTAAGAGAGTTTATTGGCAAATTTGTTGTGGTGTACTTTGATGATATTCTTATCTATAGCACTAGCCTTGATTTGCATGTTGAGAATTTGCAATCTGTTTTGAGTGTGCTTAAGAAAGAACAATTGTATGCCAATCTGGAAAAATGCATCTTTTGTACTGATCATGTGGTATTCCTTGGATTTGTTGTTAGTGCTAAGGGAGTACAAGTAGATGTGGAAAAGGTTAAGGCCATCCAAGAATGGCCAACACCTAAGTCCGTGAGTGAGGTGAGGGGATTTCATGGTTTAGCAAGTTTCTATAGGAGATTTGTTAAAGATTTTAGTACATTGGCTGCACCTCTAAATGAAGTTGTTAAAAAAAATGTGGGTTTCAAATGGGGTGAGGAACAAGAAAAGGCCTTTACTGCCCTTAAGCATAGGTTAACTAATGCACCCATTCTTGCTATGCCTGATTTTGCAAAATCATTTGAAATTGAGTGTGATGCATCAAATGTGGGTATTGGGGCTGTTTTATTGCAGGAAGGTCATCCAATTGCTTATTTTAGTGAAAAGTTAGGAGGGGCTGCCCTTAACTATTCAACTTATGATAAGGAATTGTATGCTTTAGTTAGAACTTTAAAGACTTGGTAGCATTACCTTTTACCCAAAGAGTTTGTCATCCATAGTGATCATGAGTCCATAAAGTACTTAAAAGAACAAGGTAAGCTTAATAAGAGGCATGCTAAGTGGGTAGAGTTTCTAGAGCAATTTCCATATGTCATCAAGCATAAAAAAGGGAAAGGGAATGTAGTGGCTGATGCGCTTTCTAGGAGGAATGTATTACTTTCTGTGCTTGAAACTAAATTATTTGGTCTTGAATCTTTGAAAGACATGTATGTGAATGATGAGGACTTTGTTGAAATTTTTGCTGCATGTGAAAAGTTGTCTGAAAATGGTTACTATAGGCATAATGGATTCTTGTTTAAAGCAAATAGATTATGTGTGCCTAAGTGTTCCATTAGAGAGCTGCTTGTGAGTGAATCACATGAGGGAGGTTTGATGGGTCATTTTGGGATCCAAAAGACTTTAGAAATTTTACAAAAACATTTTTATTGGCCCCATATGAGGCGTGATGTGCACAAATTTTGTGATCATTGTATTGTTTGTAAACAGGCTAAATCAAAAGTTAAGCGGCATGGTTTCTATACTCCTTTGCCTGTTCCTGAATATCCTTGGATTGACATTTCTATGGACTTTGTTTTGGGGCTGCCTCGAACAAAGAATGGAAAGGATTTTGTGTTTGTTGTTGTTGATAGGTTTTCTAAGATGGCACACTTCATACCTTGCAAAAAGGTAGATGATGCTTGTCACGTGGCTGACTTGTTCTTCAAAGAGATAGTGAGGCTCCATGGGCTGCCTAGGAGCATTGTAAGTGATAGGGATGCAAAATTCCTAAGCCACTTTTGGAGGACCTTATGGGGTAAGATTGGTACTAAATTATTGTTTTCTACTACTTGTCACCCACAAACTGATGGTCAAACTGAGGTAGTCAATAGGACTTTAGGCACATTGCTTAGGACTATTTTAAAGAAAAATCTTAAGTCTTGGGAAGCATGTTTGCCTCATGTTTGCCACATTGAATGTTGCACTAATTCCATACTCACCGGGTAGATCAATTTTATAAGCATTATCATTGATTCTCTCTACAACTTGGGATGACCCATCTCCTCTAGGTTGGAGCTTTGATTTCCTTTGAATAGGAAACCGTTCCTTCCTCATGTGTGCCCACACCTAATCTCCTGGTTCAAATATAACCCTTTTTATACTTGTTGGCTTATTTGGCGTATTGTTCCATTTTCTTCTCAGTTTGGGCCTTCACTTATTCATGGAGTTTCTTCACATATTCGGCCTTTGCTCTGCCATCCTTATGAACTAATGTAGAGGGGTTAGGTAAAGGAATCAAATCAAGAGGGGTTAGAGGATTAAATCCATAAACAATTTCAAAAGGAGAAAATTGAGTAGTAGAATGGACTGCCCTATTGTAAGCAAATTCAACATGAGGCAAACATTCCTCCCAAGATTTCATATTTGATGGAGACCAAGGAAGCTCAAGTGGAACCCCAATGGGCCCAATGCCCAAAGAAGCACTGCGAGGACTTGGAGGCCCAATGACAAGGTCAAGAGCTAAGAAGGCTAAGGAGGATTTGGACAAAGCAGTCAACCACTTTCATTTACTAAAGCCCATTCTAGAAGAAGAAGCACTCAAGATGGTCCAAATGATCCAAGTTGATGAAGGGCCCAAATGTGGGGACATGATTTCTTCTTAGTCAATTTTATTTAATTATGTATTTGAACCTTTTAATTTTCTTAGTTTTGGTTCTTATTTTCTTTTTTGGTTAATTTTATAATAAGGGCCTATTGTTTGGGCTAAAGTTGCACATAATAGAGCTAGGGTTTCCAATTGGGCCTAGGCCACATTTGCACTAGGATTAGGTTTTAAAATGTGCTAGCTTGCTGCCTCCGTTAGCTAGACCTAGCTGCATACCTAATGCCTATAAATAGGCTTGTGTTTACTGTATTTGGCACTTTTTGACTTAGAGAATAATATTGCACTCCTTTGTGGGTTTTGAGAGCTTAGTTCTCTTGGGTTCTTGGTAGAGCCATCTTGGTTCTTATCAAAGGTTTCCTTACCTTTGTGGCGAATCTTCGCTTGACTTATCACTCTCCAAGAGTGTGGCGTCTTCTTCCTTCCATTCCTTTTCCTTTTCCATCTTTTCCATTTTTTACTATTCACGATACTGTTCACGCATTGTTCACCACACTGTTCATCATACTGTTCATGCACTATTCACATTACTATTCATCCTTTTATTGTTTAATTCTTTAAAACACAAAATCAACTCAAGAACGATCCGTAAAAATAATATGCATCCAACTTGGATCATATCATGTGGTATTAGAGCCCAGATTCTTTAGTTGATGGAGTTCTTGTTTTGTTTTTTGTACTTGTTCTTTATTGCTTTCCAAACATCAAGCACTTTTGCTTGAATGTCATAATTATACACAATCTTGATCATCATTGATCTCTGCCATTTCTAAGAATTGGCAACATTCTTTACATTCCGTTCTTTACTTTTTTCCATTTAAATTCCTGTCCTTTTATTTTCTGCCTTTAATTTTTGTTCTTTAATTTCTACGCAATATTTACAGCTTTGATCTTATCAACTCTATATCCATTGCTGTTATATGTTTTATAGCACCTTACCTTGAAAGGAAATTCCTAAATACACAATTGGGAATAACATTTGGAACTAAAATTGTAAGAATCAATTTTTTTTAAGTGCAAAACGAGAACAAGGGCATGAAAAATATTATTAAAAAAAAGGAAAAAAAAATAAAAAAAAAGAGACTGCCCTTGCACTTAAGCAAGATTAAGTTTGAATGCCTTGTGAATTTCATTAAGCGGTGCTATTCCACATACCTTGCACATTTCTTTTTCTTCTTATTTCCTTTGAGTTCTACCTTTCTTTTTAATTAGCTTTTCTTGCTTGTCTTTTAAATTCCTTTGAGTTTTGTCTAGCGTTTCATCCTTTCTTCAACTTCTGAGTGCTTACTCTTGCGAGGACCGCTACCTTTGTAAGAGCTTTTGGTAATTGAAATGCGAGAGGGTTCATTTAAGAACTTGAAAAGAGAACTTGAGTGGTAAAAGGCAAGAGCGTTTTCGTTAAATAAAAGCCTAATTGTGTGAAACACGAGTGGAATCAATCTAAGAGTGTATACACGTGAGAAGAGTAAGTGAGGACCTTTTTTTATTGTGTTCACTAACTTATTGATTTTGTGCAATGTCTAAGGATGGAGACCCAAGTGGAAGTCCCCCTCCTTCCCCAAGGACAGCCGCAATGACATTACAAATGCAAGCCATAACAAGACATTTAGAAAGGCTTCTTCAAAGACAAAGTGATGAAATCCATGAGAGGATTGATAGGTTAGAGAGGGATAGAACTTCCAACCATGATGAAGAATCCCATGAATCTGAAAGAGAAAGGAGAGATGATAGGAGGCAAGGAGGAAGAGATAGAGAAAGTGAGAGGCTTGGGGGTGTGAATATCAAAATACCTTCCTTCCAAGGGAGGAATGATTCGGAAGCATATCTTGAGTGGGAGATGAAAATTGAGCAAATCTTCTCATGCCATGACTACAATGAAGAGAAGAGAGTGAAGGTGGTTGCACTTGAGTTCACAGATTTAGCATTGATTTGGTGGGATCTAGCTCAAAAAGAAAGGGCAAGATATAGAGAGCATCCTATCATTACTTGGGATGAAATGAAGACTTTGATGAGGAGGAGGTTTGTACCATCTTATTATCATAGGGAGCTACATAATAAGTTACAAAGGCTCTCTCAAGGGAGTAAGAGTGTGGATGAGTACTTCAAAGAGATGGAGGTTGCCTTGATAAGAGCCAATATTGTTGAAGAAAGGGAGGCAACCATGGCTCGGTTTCTTCATGGTCTCAACCGAGACATTAGTGATATTGTGGAGTTGCAACATTATGTTGAGCTTGAAGACTTAGTGCATCAAGCCATGAAGGTGGAGCAACAACTCAAGAGGAAGGGTACTTTGAAGAAGGCTTCTTCCAACTTCAACACAACAAGTTGGAAGGACAAGCAAAAGAAGGAGGGATCCTCTTTCGGTCCAAAGGAACCCGTGGCTGCCCCTAAGGCCACCTTACCTACCACTTCCACTTCATCTTCTACTTCTAAAAATAAGGACATTAAATGCTTCAAGTGTTTGGGAAGGGGATACATAGCTTCTCAATGCCCAAATAAGAAAATAATGGTGATAAGGGACAATGGGAGCATCACTAGTGAATCTTCTTCTATTTCATTAAGTGAGGAGGAAAGTGATTGTGAAGTTATTCCACAAGAGGGAGACTTAGTGATGGTAAGAAAATTGTTGGGAAGTCAAGCTAAAGAGAAGGATGAAGGCCAAAGAGAGAACATTTTCCATACAAGATGCCTCATTCAAGGGAAGGTGTGCTCTTTGATTATTGATCGGGAGTTGCACCAATGTGGCAAGCACTCGCTTGGTAAGAAAACTTGACCTTAAAACTACTCCTCACCCCCGACCATACAAGCTTCAATGGTTAAGTGAGAATGGTGAGTTGATAGTGAATCAACAAGTGATGGTAAGTTTGTCAATTGGTAAGTATAAAGATGATATTTTGTGTGATGTTGTTCCTATGAAGGCCGACCATATTTTGCTTGGAAGTCCTTGGCAATTTGATAAGCATGCTGTTCATGATGGTTTCACTAACAAGTACTCATTTGTTCATAATTCTTTAAAGGTAACCTTTGTACCCCTTACTCCCAAACGGGTTTGTGAATACCAAATGGCCTTGAAGCTAAGAAAGGAGCAATAGAAGGAAGACATAAAAATAAAATCAAAGGGGGAAGCGAAGAATAGGGACCAAGAACTTGTAAATGAGAAAAAAAATAAATGTTTAATTGCTAGGGAGAGTGAGATTAAGAGGGCTTGCTTTGCAAATCAAGAGATGTACATTTGCATATACTTGTACTTAAATTGTAACTCTAACCCTCTACCTAGTGAAGTTGATTCTCTTTTGCAGGACTTTGAAGATGTCTTTCCAAAGAGTGTCCCTCCCGGACTACCACCCATGAGGGGGATTGAACATCAAATGGACTTCATTCTGGGAGCCTCTTTGCCCAATAGGCCCGCCTATAGGACAAATCCGGAGGAAACTAAGGAAATTCAAAAACAAGTGGAGGATTTGATGCAAAAAGGATGGGTGAGGGAAAGTTTAAGTCCTTGTGCCGTGCCTGTCATTCTTGTCCCCAAAAAGGGCGGCACGTGGAGAATGTGTACTGATTATTGGGCTGTAAATAATATAACTGTAAAATATAGGCGTCCCATCCCTAGGTTAGATTATTTGCTTGATGAATTGCATGGTGCATGTTACTTTTCTAAAGTGGATTTAAAAAGTGGGTACCATCAAATTAGGATAAGGGAAGGGGATGAGTGGACGACAGCCTTTAAGACTAAGCATGGATTGTATGAGTGGTTGGTGATGCCTTTTGGGCTTACAAATGCACCTAGCACCTTTATGAGGTTGATGAACCATGTGTTGAGAGAGTTTCTAGGCAAGTTTGTAGTAGTATACTTTGATGACATCTTGATCTATAGCATAACCTTAGAAGAGCACCGAGAACACCTTAAGGCTATGATGAGTATGCTTAGAAAAGAAAAGTTGCATGCTAATTTAGAGAAGTGTGTCTTTTGCACCGACCATGTAGTGTTCCTAGGCTTTGTTGTGAGTGCTAAGGGAGTGCAAGGAGATGAAGAAAAGATAAAAGCTATTAGCGAGTGACCTACCCCTAAGTGTGTAAGTGAGATAAGAAGCTTTCATGGGTTAGCTAGCTTCTATAGAAGGTTTGTAAAAGATTTCAGCACCATAGCCGCCCCTTTAAATGAAGTTGTTAAGAAAAATGTGAGTTTTAGGTGGGGGGAAGATCAAGAGACAAGGTTCAACACACTCAAAGATAAGCTCACTTATGCACCCATACTTGCATTGCCTAATTTTTCTAAGTCTTTTGAACTTGAGTGTGATGCATCAAATGTTGGGATTGGGACTGTTTTATTATAAGAGGGTCACCCCATTGCATACTTTAGTGAAAAATTGCATGGAGTTGTTTTAAATTACTCCACCTATGATAAAGAATTGTATGCACTTATATGGGCTTTGCACACTTGGCAGCACTACCTTTTGCCACAAGAGTTTGTAATTCATAGTGATCATGAGTCACTAAAATATTTAAAAGGGCAAGGTAAGCTTAATAAGAGGCATGCCAAGTGGGTGGAATACCTTGAACAATTTCCCTATGTGATCAAACACAAGCAAGGGAACGTAAACATAGTAGCTGATGCGCTTTCCAGGAGGTATACCTTATTAGGTACTCTTGAAACAAAAATGCTTGGTTTTGAATACATAAAAGAGTTGTATGTGCATGATGATGATTTCTCCAAGATGTATGCAGCATGTGAAAAAGGGGCACATAAGGGGTTCTTTAGGCAAGATGGGATTTATTCAAAGAAAAATGTTTGTGTGTGCCTAAGTGCTCATTGCATGAATTATTGCTTAGGGAAGCTCATGAGGGGGGATTAATGGGTCACTTTGGGATCCAAAAGACTTTAGGTGTGTTGCATGAGCATTTTTATTGGCCTGGCATGAAGCATGATGTGCATAAAATATGTGATAGGTGCATTGTTTGTAAAAGAGCCAAATCAAAGGTAATGCCTCATGGACTCTATACCCCCTACCTATTCCTGATTCCCCTTGTACTGACTTGTCTATGGATTTTGTGCTAGGATTGCCCCGCTCAAAAAAAGGAAGAGACTCCATTTTTGTGGTGGTGGACAGATTCTCCAAGATGGCCCACTTCATCCCTTCACATAAGGTGGATGACGCCATTCATGTGGCGGACTTGTTCTTTAAAGAAGTGGTGAGGCTTCATGGAATGCCCAAAAGCATAGTCTCGGATAGGGACTCAAAATTCTTAAGCCATTTTTGGAGGACCCTTTGGAACAAGTTTGGGACTAAGCTACTCTTCTCTACCACTTGCCACCCACAAACCGATGGGCAAACTGAGGTGGTGAATAGGACCCTATCGACCTTGCTGCGATTAATCATCAAGGGGAACATCAAAACTTGGGAAGAATGCTTACCTTTTGTTGAATTTGCTTATAATAGGGCTGTGCATGCTACTACTAGTTTTTCTCCTTTTGAGATTATATATGGTTTTAATCCCCTCACCCCACTTGATTTACTGCCTCTACCTAATGTTTCTTCTTTAATTCATAGGGATGGACAGGCAAAAGCTGAATATGTGAGAAAGCTCCATGAACAAGTCAAGACTCAAATTGAAAGGAAGATGGAGCAATATGCTAAGCAAGCAAATAAGGGAAGGAGACAAGTTGTTTTTGAACCAGGAGATTGGGTGTGGGTGCACATGCGAAAAGAAAGGTTTCCTTTGCAAAGGAAATCTAAGCTCTTACCTAAAGGAGATGGACCCTTCCAAATCTTAGAAAGAATCAATGACAATGCCTACAAAGTTGACCTACCAGGTAATTATGGGGTTAGTGCAACATTTAATGTGGCTGACTTAAGTCCTTTTGATGTAGGTGATGAAGGATTAAATTCGAAGACGAATTCTTTCAAAAGGGGAGGGCATGATGGAGACCAAGGAAGCTCAAGTGGAACCCTAATGGGCCCAATGCCCAAAGAAGCACTGCGAGGACTTGGAGGCCCAATGACAAGGTCAAGAGCTAAGAAGGCTAAGGAGGATTTAGGCAAAGCAGCCAACCACTTTCTTTCACTGAAGCCCATTCTAGAAGAAGAAGCACTCAAGATGGTCCAAATGATCTAAGTTGATGAAGGGCCCAAATGTGGGGACATGACAATTTTATTTAATTATGTATTTGAACCTTTTAATTTTTTCAGTTTTAGTTCTTATTTTCTTTTTGGGTTAATTTTATAATAAGGGCCTATTGTTTGGGCTTAAGTTACGCATAATAGAGCTAGGGTTTCCAATTGGGCCTAGGCCACATTTGCACTAGGATTAGGTTTTAAAATGTGCTAGCTTGCTGCCTCCTTTAGCTAGACCTAGCTGCATACCTAATGCCGATAAATAGGCTTGTGTTTACTGTATTTGGCACTTTTTGATTTAGAGAATAATATTGCACTCCTTTGTGGGTTTTGAGAGCTTAGTTCTCTTAGGTACTTGGTAGAGCCATCTTGGTTCTTATCAAAGGTTTCCTTACCTTTGTGGCGAATCTTCGCTTGACTTATCACTCTCCAAGAGTGTGGCGTCTTCTTCCTTCCATTCCTTTTCCTTTTCCATCTTTTCCATTTTTTACTATTCATGGTACTGTTCACGCACTGTTCATGGTACTGTTTACCACACTGTTCATCGTACTGTTCACGCACTATTCATGTTACTATTCATCCTTTTATTGTTTAATTCTTTAAAATACAAAATCAACTCAAGAACGATCCGTAAAAATAATATGCATCCAACTTGGATCATATCAATATTCCTCTTGATGATGGATCTAAGGAGAGTGGAGAGAGTTCTATTTACTACCTCGGTTTGTCCATTCATTTGTGGGTGATAAGTGGCAGAGAGTAGGAGCTTTGTCCCTAGCATGTTCCACAAAGTTCTCTAAAAATGGCTCAGGAACTTAGTGTCACGGTCTGAAACAATACTCCTTGGCTTTCCATGGAGTCTTACAACTTCTTTAAAGAACAAATCAGCCACATGACTTGCATCATCAACCTTGTGGCAAGGAAAGAAATGAGCCATCTTTGAGAATCTATCAACGGCCACAAAGATAGAATCCTTTCCCTTCTTGGTGCGTGGCAGCCCTAAAACAAAATTCGTAGACAAGTCAATCCAAGGGAAATTTGGTGTGGGCAAAGTAGTATAAAGTCCATGAGGCATCACCTTTGATTTAGCTTTCTTACAAACAATGCATCTTTCACAAATTTTCTGCATATCATGCTTCATACAAGGCCAATAAAAGTGTTCATGCAGCATATCTAAAGTATTTTGAGCCCCAAAATGCTCCATCAAACCCCCTTCATGAGCTTCTTTAATAATCAAGTCACGCTTGGAACTCCTAGGCACACAAAGTCTTTTTATCTTTGAACAAATAATTATCATGCCTAAAGAACCCATTTTGTGCTATTTTCTCACAAGCAGCATATATATTAAAGAAATCCTCATCATGCACATATAACTCCTTAATATGTTCAAAGCCAAGCAATTTAGTTTCAAGGGTAGTAAGCAAGTTATACCTTCTTAAGAGTGCATCCGCCACCACATTTACCTTTCCTTGCTTGTACTTTATAACATAGGGAAATTGTTCAAGGAACTCCACCCATTTAGCATGCCTTTTGTTGAGTTTACCTTGCCCTTTCAAATGCTTCAAAGACTCATGATCACTATGAATTACAAATTCCTTAGGCAAACGATAATACTGCCATGTTCGCAAAGCTCTTACAAGTGCATACAATTCTTTGTCATAAGTGGAATAATTAAGTACAGCCCCACTAAGCTTCTCACTAAAGTATGCGATTGGATGACCCTCTTGAAGTAAAACAGCCCCAATCCCCACATTAGATGCATCACATTCAATTTCAAATGATTTTGCAAAATTAGGTAAAGCAAGAATGGGTGCATTAATAAGCCTATATTTAAGTGATTGAAAGCATTATCTTGTTCCTTTTCCCATTTGAATCCCTTATTTCTTTACAATTTCATTAAGGGGTGCAGCCAAGGTGCTAAAATCTCTTACAAATCTTCTATAAAAACTAGCCAACCCATGGAAACTCCTAATGATAAGATCTAAGTTGGATGCATATTATTTTTACGGATCGTCCTTGAGTTGATTTCGTGCTTTCAAGAATAAAATAATGAAGGATAAACAGTAACATGAATAGTAATGTGAACAGTACCGTGAACAGTAAAAAAAGATGCAAAAAGAAAAAAAGAGAGGAAGAAGACGCCACACTCTTAGAGAGTGATAAGTCAAGTGAAGATTCGCCACAAAGGTAAGGAAACCTTTGATAAAAACGAAGATGGCTCAACCAAGAACCAAAGAGAACGAAATTCTCACAAATGGATTGAATCCAAATTCAACATCCAAGAATCCCTCCATTCATGTTTTAGGCGCATACATATAAGAAAATGGGGTGCATAGAATATGCATACAAAATGGTCATCATAATGTGACAAATTCCCCATAAAAAGTAATAACTAATCCATTAAGTGATTCATTAAAGCATTAACTAAAAAATAGGAGTTACCTAGGCATGCATGCCAAAGGTTGCCCTCACAAGAAGCTTAAAAAAACATGCACCATCAACACATACATAGTTTATTACACTTTATTTAATATAAATAAACTAAAAAATGCTACTTTAGAGAAGTGGACGTCCAAGCCATCATGGGTCTTCAAGTTGGATGAGATAAGTGACCAATTTGGGCTCCACCCCATCAAGACTTGAATTTTGGCTTGCTTCAATTAAAGTTGTCACCATCTGATTTAGGACTTCTTGGGCTTTCTTGGTCCTAGCTCTTGTTATAGGTCCACCAAGTCCTTATAGTGCTCCTTGATCTATGCTCCTTAGTGGGCTCACATCATCCCCTCCTTCTTTAAGTGAATTCGACCTCGTATTGAAATCTTCATCACCTACAACAAAAGGAGACAAATCAGCCACATTGAAAGTCGCACTAACACCATACTCACCTGGAAGGTCTATCTTATAGGCATTATAATTGATCTTGGCCAACGCTTGGAATGGCCCCTCTCCTCTTGGTTGAAGCTTGGATTTCCTTTGTGAAGGAAATCTCTCTTTTCTCATGTGCACCCAAACCCAATCTCCAAGTTCAAACACCACCTTCCTCCTCCCTTTGTTGCCTTGCCTAACATAGCTTTCAGTCTTCTTCTCAATTTGAGCCTTGACTTGTTCGTGTAACTTCCTCACAAATTCAGCTTTAGCCCTGCCATCTTTATGCTTTAAAATTGAAGAGTTAGGCAAAGACAATAAATCAAGAGGAGTTAGAGGATTAAATCCATAAACAACCTCAAAAGGAGAATATTGAGTAGTACTATGAACAACCCTATTATAAGCAAACTTCACATGAGGCAAACACTCCTCCCAAGACTTAATGTTGTTCTTTATTACAGCCCTAAGATGGGAAGAAAGTGTCCCATTAACTACCTTAGTTTGTCCATCCGTTTAGGGATCAAGTAGTGGAGAAAAGAAGCTTTGTACTCAGCTTACCCCACAAAGTCCTCCAAAAGTGACATAAGAACTTTGCGTCACGATCTGAAACAATACTTCTTAGAAGGCCATGAAGCCTTACTATTTCTTTGAAGAACAATTCAGCAACATGATAAGCATCATCAACTTTTTTACATGGTATAAAATGTGCCATTTTAGAAAATCTGTCCACCACCACAAAAATTGAATCCTTACCATTCTTTGTCCAGGGCAGTCCTACAACAAAATCCATTGACAAATCTATCCAAGAAAAATCTGGAATAGGCAAAGGAGTATAAAGTTCATGAGGCATCACTTTAGATTTAGACTTTTTACAAACAATGCTTTTTTCACAAAACTTTTGCACATTATGTTTCAGGTGTGGCCATTGAAAATGTTCGTGCAACTTGACTAAAGTCTTTTGAACCCCAAAATGCCCCATTAGTCCCCCATCATGCGCCTCCCTCACAAGCAACTCTCTTATGGAACTTTTGGGCACACATAATCTCTTTTCTTTAAACAAAAACCCTTGGTGCCTAAAATACCCATTTTGAGCCGAATGCAAACAATTAGCATAGATATGGAAAAAATTTTTATCATGCTCATACAATTCTGTAATGCATTCAAGCCCAAACAATTTTTTTTCAAGGGTAGAGAGTAAGGTATACCTTCTTGAAAGTGCATCAGCCACTATGTTGGCCTTACCTTTCTTATGCTTGATCACATATGGAAATTGTTCAAGAAACTCAACCCACTTAGCATGCCTCTTATTCAACTTTCCTTATCCTTTCAAATACTTTAAGGATAACAAACTTTTTAGGCAAAAGATAATGTTGCCATGTTTGCATAGCCCTCACTAAGGCATACAATTCCTTATCATAGGTGGGACAATTAAGGGCACCACCACTTAATTTCTCACTAAAATAAGCAATTGGATGCCCTTCATGCATTAAAATAGCTCTAACACCAACATTAGAAGCATCACATTCAATTTTAAAGGATTTATCAAAATTAGCAAAGCAAGTATTGGTGTATGAGTAAGTCTTTCCTTAAGCTCATTAAATGCATGCTCTTTAACAAACCTCCTATAGAAACTAGCCAGGCCATAAAAGCTCCTCACTTCACTCACATTTTTAGGAGTTGGCCACTCTTGAATGGCCTTAATTTTCTCTTTGTCAACATGAACCCCTTTTGAATTTACTACAAAACCAAGGAAGATCACATGATTCGTAGAAAAAGTACATTTTTCTAAATTAGCATACAACTTTTCTTTATTTAACACATGCAAAACAGCCCTTAAGTGTTCATGATGTTCATCTAAGTTTTTGTAATATATCAAGATATCATCAAAATATACAACAACAAACTTGCCTAGAAAATCCCTTAAGACATGGTTCACAAGTCTCATGAAAGTGCTAGGTGCATTTGTTAAACCAAAAGACATTACCAACCATTCATACAATCCATATTTAGTTTTAAAAGCAGTTTTCCATTCATCCCCTTCCCTTATCCTAATTTGATGGTATCCACTTTTCAAATCAATTTTACAAAACAAACAAGCACCATATAATGCATCAAGCAAATCATCAAGTCTAGGGATAGGATGTCTATACTTGATTGTGATGTTGTTCATAGCCCTACCATCTGTGCACATCCTCCAACTTCCATCCTTTTTAGGCACTAGGATAACCGGGACAGCACAAGGACTTAAGCTTTCTTGCACCCATCCTTTTTGCATCAACTCCTCCACTTACTTTTGTATTTCTTTGGTGTCTTGAGGATTACTCCTATAGGCTGGCCTATTGGGTAATGATGCACCCGGAATGAGGTCAATGTGGTGTTCTATCCCCCTTAAAAGAGGTAGGCCGTGAGGCGCTTCTTTTGGAAATACATCACCAAATTCCTGCAAAATAGTTTTAACACCACTAGGCAAAGAGAGTTTATTAGGAGCATTAGCATTCAAACAGAATTCTTTACGATAAAGCATATATAGGAGCTGCCTTGAAATCAAAGCCCTCTTTCACCTTACTTTTTGTTGCTAAATAACTCTCTTTTCTCTCACTATTTTTATTCTTTTTCACTTTATCATCACTCTTCTTTTCACTCCCTCTTTCTTTTTGCTCTTGCACTTTCTTTTCTCTCATCTTAAGTTAGTTCTCACTTACTTCTTTTGGGGATAAGGGCGAAAGAGTGACCTTTCGGTCATGATATACAAAAGTGAATTTGTTGGTGAATCCATCATGGTTGGCCTTCCTATCAAATTGTTAAGGCCTCCTAAGTAAACATATGACTTGCCTCCATGGGTACCACATCACATAGTGATATGAACCCAATTTGCTTGCTAGGATTCAGAATAGGATCTACCAGGAATTTAGGTGATGGGTGCAGACTTTGTTTTAAATTCTGCGCATGGAGATGATCAAATTAAAAAAAAAACAAAAAATGCAGAAAGTTCGTTCGAATATCACGGAACTATAACTCGAGTTGTAGAACTCCAAATTGAACGAGACCAAAACAAGGAGAAAGCTCGTGTTCTGAATCGCAATTTTGGCTCAAGAATCACTCAAAAAAGCTTTCGTATAACATGAGATATGATTAGGAGTTATTCTGCACAAAAATTGGGGCTTTCGTGGAATTTGGGTTTGATTCAAACAGAATTGAGGGAAACAGAATTATATGATCATGGAAAACAAAAAAAATTGGTATGGGAATGATGATGGACGTCACACTTCCAAGGATGGAAGATAAGTCTAGAGATTGCACACACAAAGGATGTAATTCCTTTGATAAATCTCAATAATTGGATTGCAAGAACTCAAAGAGAAACAAGCTCACCAAATTGTGTTTGTTTAAAAACCAAAAAAAACTATCTCCTCCTTCTCCTAGCTGGGTGCTATTATGTAGCCCGTTTACATTCAGAAACTTACAAAAATAAACTCCTAATAATAACCATCATAAAAAACTATAATTGGCCAAAGTGTAACTGCCAAAGAAATAAAAGCATTCAGCCTACAATTTTTTTAACCTAGTTGAATGCTTTTATTTCTTTGGCAGTTACACTTTGGCCAATTATAGTGTTTTATGATGGTTATTATTAGGAGTTTATTTTTGTAAGTTTCTTAATGTAAAGGGGCTACATAATAGCACCCAGCTAGGAGAAGAAAGAGTTAGTTTTTGGTTTTTGAACAATCACAGTTTGGGAGCTTGTTTCTCTTTGAGTTCTTGCAATCCAACTATTAAGATTTATCAAAGGGATTACATCCTTTGTGTGTGCAATCTCTGGACTTATCTTCCATCCTTGGAGGTGTGACGTCCATCATCATTCCTATACCATTTTCTTTTCTTTTCCATGATCATATAATTCAGTTTCCCTCAATTCTGATTGAATCAAACTCTATCTCCAAGAAAGCCCCAATTTTCGTGCAGGATAACTCCTGATCATATCTCATGTTATACGAAAGCTTTTTGAGTGATTCTTAAGCCAAAATTGCGATTCAAATCACGATCTTTCTCCTCGTTTTGGTCTCATTCAATTTGGAGTTCTACAGCTCGAGTTATAGTTCCGTGATATCATAACGCGTTCTGCATTTCTGTTTTAATTTGATCATTTCCATGCGCAGAGTTTAAAACAAAGTCTGCATCCATCACCTAAATTCATGGTAGATCCTATTCTGAATTCTACAGGCAAAATAGGGTTCATATCATTTGGTAATCAGAGCTCCGGTTCTAGGAATTGCAAGGCTGCATTTCGGGTAATTTCTTTCCTTGATTTCACCATCCTTAATATTACCTTATTGTCTTTTTTCTCTTAGGCTGAACCATTGCAAAAGTTAGGCCTTTAAAAAAAATAAAAATAAAATAGACCAAAAACAAAAGAGAAGGAAGCATGCAAAATGAGTATATATATATATATATAGGCTGAATGGTTCATGCTGTTAGAAATTTTTAAGCTTATTCTTTAAGGTAATATTGTGGTTGATTGAAGGAAGAATTACTGCACCTTGCTTGTTTGAATTTCTAAATTTGTGGCTGCACACAGATTGGTAGAATTTCTTTGTGTTTTCTCTTCTTGGTTGATAAGAATTCAAGGAGGAATAGAGAGGAAAAAAGGCAAGAGTGATCATTATAGTAAAAGCCTAATTGTGTGCAAACACATGAGTGGGTAAGGTTTCTCAAACAGCAAATATATATATATTGGTTCTTGTTACCTTTGATCTATTTGTTTATCAATGACAGAAAGAAACATCAACAATGATATTCAGTTCCAAATCACAACTCTTACTCAACACTTGGAGAGGTTGATGAAGCAACAACAAGATGAGTTCCATGAGAGGTTGGATCAATTGGAGAATAGGACACCACCTAGAGGAGGAGGAAGGCCGAATAGGAATGAAGGAAGAATAGAAGGAATCAAGCTGAATATACCTCCTTTCAAGGGTAAGAGTGACCCAGAGGCATACTTGGAGTGGGAGCTCAAGATTAAGCATGTGTTCTCTTGCAACAATTATAATGAGGAGCAAAAGGTGAGACTTGCAGCTGCTGAATTTTCTGATTATGCACTCATTTGGTGGAATAAGTTGCAGAGGGAGAGGACAAGGAATGAAGAACCTATGGTGGACACTTGGGCGAAATGAAGAGAATCATGAGGAAGCGCTATGTACCATCTAGCTTCCATAGGGACTTGAAACTCAAGTTGCGAAATTGACTCAAGGAAGCAAAGGAGTGGAAGAGTATTATAAGGAGATGGAAGTGTTAATCATCCAAGCCAAAATTGAAGAAGATCCCGAGGTAACTATGGCTCGCTTTCTTAATGGTTTAAATCATGATATTAGAGATGTTGTGGAGTTGCGAATTTGTAGAAATGGAGGATCTTTTGCATAAGACAATTCAAGTAGAACAACAACTCAAAAGAAAGAGTACAACAAGGAAGAGTTCTACTAGCTATAATCCTTCAAATTGGAAGGATAGAGTCAAGAAAGAAGGTGCTTTTGCCTCCTCTAACAATGCAGCGCTTTCTAATCATGGGAAAGCACCTCAAAAGCAAGCTGAACATCCACCAAAGAGGACTAGAGAAGTGAAGTGTTTTAAGTGCTTGGGCATAGGTCATTATGCCTACGAGTGTCCTACAAAGAAGACAATTCTTCTCAAGGATAATGGGGAGTACACAAGCCAATCTGAAGATAGTGGTGGAGAGGAAGAGGAAAGTGAAGAAGAGATGGTGGCTGCGGAGGGAGAGTTGTACATGATTAGAAGGTTCTACTAGCTATAATCCTTCAAATTGGAAGGATAGAGTCAAGAAAGAAGGTGCTGCCTCCTCTAACAATGCAGCGCTTTCTAATCATGGGAAAGCACCTCAAAAGCAAGCTGAACATCCACCAAAGAGGACTAGAGAAGTGAAGTGTTTTAAGTGCTTGGGCATAGGTCATTATGCCTACGAGTGTCCTACAAAGAAGACAATTCTTCTCAAGGATAATGGGGAGTACACAAGCCAATCAAGATAGTGGTGGAGAGGAAGAGGAAAGTGAAGAAGAGATGGTGGTCTGCGGAGGAGAGTTGTACATGATTAGAAGGTTACTTGGAAGCCAAATTAAAGCAAAGGATGCATCTCAAAGGGAGAACATTTTCCATACAAGATGTTCAATCAATGGTAAGGTATGTTTGGTAATTATTGATGGGGAAGCTGCACAAATGTCGTGAGTTCGAGATTAGTGTCAAAACGAATTTGGACACTAAACCACATCCTAGGCCATACAAGCTTCAATGGCTTAGTGAAGGAGAAGAAGTGCAAGTAAGGCAAGCAAGTAGAAGTCTCTCTTTCCATTGGAAAATACCAAGACAAAGTGTTATGTGATGTAGTTCCAATGGAGGCCAGCCACATTCTTTTGGGAGGCCGTGGCAGTATGACACCAAAGTCAGTCCCATGATGGTTTTACTAACAAAATTTCTTTTGTGTATCAGGACAAGAAAGTGGTTCTCAAGCCTTTGACTCCTAGAGAGGTGTGTGAGGATCAAATCAAAATGAGAGAAAAGATTGTAATTGAGAGAAAGAGTGAAACACTTGAGAGGAAAAAGAGTGAAAAGAAAAAGAATGAAACACTTGAGGGCAAAAACCTTTGCGTGGCAAGAGAAAGGGAGGTAAGGAGGGTGCTTTGCGCAAGGCAGCCCCTCTACTTATTATTTTGTCAAAGTCAAATTTTATATGCTAACCAATTTGACAAGTTTGAATTGCCTTCTTGTATTGAATCTCTTTTGCGAGACTTTCAAGATGTTTTTCCAAGAAATGTACCGGATGGCTTGCCACCTTTGAGGGGAATTGAGCATCACATTGATCTCATTCCGGAGCTTTTTGCCCAATCGGCCAAAGATATAGGAGCAACCCACAAGAGACAAAGGAGATTGAAAGGCAAGTGGCAGAACTCATGAGCAAAGGTTGGGTGAGGGATAGCATGAGTCCGTGTGTCTTGTACCAGTCATTCTAGTGCCCAAAAAGGATGGCTCATGGAGGATGTGTTCTGATTGTAGAGCCATAAACAACATCACCATCAAGTATAGACATCCAATTCCCAGGTTAGATGATCTTCTTGATGAACTGTATGGTGCATGTGTGTTTTCCAAAATTGATCTAAAAAGTGGCTATAATCAGATTAGGATTAGAGAAGGTGATGAATGGAAAACTGCCTTTAAAACAAAATATGGATTGTATGAGTGGTTGGTTATGCCATTTGGTTTGACTAATGCGCCTAGTACTTTCATGAGATTGATGAATCATGTTTTAAGAGAGTTTATTGGCAAATTTGTTGTGGTGTACTTTGATGATATTCTTATCTATAGCACTAGCCTTGATTTGCATGTTGAGCATTTGCAATCTGTTTTGAATGTGCTTAGGAAAGAACAATTGTATGCCAATCTGGAAAAATGCATCTTTTGTACTGATCATGTGGTATTCCTTGGATTTGTTGTTAGTGCTAAGGGAGTACAAGTAGATGTGGAAAAGGTTAAGGCCATCCAAGAATGGCCAACACCTAAGTCCGTGAGTGAGGTGAGGGGATTTCATGGTTTAGCAAGTTTATATAGGAGATTTGTTAAAGATTTTAGTACATTGGCTGCACCTCTAAATGAAGTTGTTAAAAAAAATGTGGGTTTCAAATGGAGTGAGGAACAAGAAAAGGCCTTTACTGCCCTTAAGCATAGGTTAACTAATGCACCCATTCTTGTTATGCCTGATTTTGCAAAATCATTTGAAATTGAGTGTGATGCATCAAATGTGGGTATTGGGGCTGTTTTATTGCAGGAAGGTCATCCAATTGCTTATTTTAGTGAAAAGTTAGGAGGGGCTGCCCTTAACTATTCAACTTATGATAAGGAATTGTATGCTTTGGTTAGAACTTTAAAGACTTGGCAGCATTACCTTTTACCCAAAGAGTTTGTCATCCATAGTGATCATGAGTCCTTAAAGTACTTAAAAGAACAAGGTAAGCTTAATAAGAGGCATGCTAAGTGGGTAGAGTTTCTAGAGCAATTTCCATATGTCATCAAGCATAAAAAAGGGAAAGGGAATGTAGTGGCTGATGCGCTTTCTAGGAGGAATGTATTGCTTTCTGTGCTTGAAACTAAATTGTTTGGTCTTGAATCTTTGAAAGACATGTATGTGAATGATGAGGACTTTGCTGAAATTTTTGCTGCATGTGAAAAGTTGTCTGAAAATGGTTACTATAGGCATAATGGATTCTTGTTTAAAGCAAATATGTGCCTAAGTGTTCCATTAGAGAGCTGCTTGTGAGTGAATCACATGAGGGAGGTTTGATGGGTCATTTTGGGATCCAAAAGACTTTAGAAATTTTGCAAGAACATTTTTATTGGCCCCATATGAGGCGTGATGTGCACAAATTTTGTGATCATTGTATTGTTTGTAAACAGGCTAAATCAAAAGTTAAGCGGCATGGTTTGTATACTCCTTTGCCTGTTCCTGAATATCCTTGGATTGACATTTCTATGGACTTTGTTTTGGGGCTGCCTCGAACAAAGAATGGAAAGGATTCTGTGTTTGTTGTTGTTGATAGGTTTTCTAAGATGGCACACTTCATACCTTGCAAAAAGGTAGATGATGCTTGTCACGTGGCTGACTTGTTCTTCAAAGAGATAGTGAGGCTCCATGGGCTGCCTAGGAGCATTGTAAGTGATAGGGATGCAAAATTCCTAAGCCACTTTTGGAGGACCTTATGGGGTAAGATTGGTACTAAATTATTGTTTTCTACTACTTGTCACCCACAAACTGATGGTCAAACTGAGGTAGTCAATAGGACTTTAGGCACATTGCTTAGGACTGTTTTAAAGAAAAATCTTAAGTCTTGGGAAGCATGTTTGCCTCATGTTGAATTTGCTTATAATAGGGCTGTCCATAGCACAACTAACTGTTCACCTTTTGAAATTGTGTATGGATTTAATCCTTTGACTCCTCTTGATTTGCTGCCTATGCCTAACATTTCTATGTTTAAGCATCAAGAAGCGCAGGCTAAAGCTGAATATGTGAAGAAGCTGCATGAGCAAGTGAAGGCACAGATTGAAAATAAAAATGAGAGCTATGCAAGGCAAGCTAACAAAGGAAGAAGGAAGGTAGTGTTCCAACCTGGTGATTGGGTTTGGGTACACATGAGGAAGGAAAGGTTCCCTGAACAAAGAAAGTCAAAACTCCAACCAAGGGGAGATGGTCCTTTTCAAGTGCTAGAAAAGATCAATGACAATGCATATAAAATTGATCTACCTGGTGAGTACAATATCAGTGCTACTTTCAATGTGTCTAATTTAACTCTTTTTGATGCAGATAATGATGTTTCTGATTTGAGGACAAATCCTCTTCAAGAGGGGAGGAGTGATGAGGACATGACCAAGAACAAGGAGCTTGAAGCCCTTGAAGGACTTGGAGGACCTATGACAAGAGCAAGGACAAGGAGAGCCAAGGAAGCTTTACAACAAATGTTGGCAGCCTTTACTAAAATAGAACCACGCCTTGAAGAATCAAAACTCAAATTGATCAATTGCCTCATGACTGAAGAGGAGGTTGCATGGCTTTAATGGGAGGGTAGCTTGTCATAAATTCTACTCAAGTATGGAGTGCTAACTATGCTGAATAGGGGCAACTAGACTTGGTGGAATTATTGGTTGATTAAATGCTTTTATTTCTTTGCGCTTACACTTTGGCCAATTATAGTTTTTTTTATGATGGTTATTATTAGGCTGAATGCTTTTATTTCTTTGGCAGTTACACTTTGGCCAATTATAGTGTTTTATGATGGTTATTATTAGGAGTTTATTTTTGTAAGTTTCTGAATGTAAAGGGGCTACATAATAGCACCCAGCTAGGAGAAGAAAGAGTTAGTTTTTGGTTTTTGAACAATCACAGTTTGGGAGCTTGTTTCTCTTTGAGTTCTTGCAATCCAACTATTGAGATTTATCAAAGGGATTACATCCTTTGTGTGTGCAATCTCTGGACTTATCTTCCATCCTTGGAGGTGTGACGTCCATCATCATTCCCATACCATTTTCTTTTCTTTTCCATGATCATATAATTCAATTTCCCTCAATTCTGATTGAATCAAACTCTATCTCCACGAAAGCCCCAATTTTCGTGAAGGATAACTCCTGATCATATCTCATGTTATACGAAAGCTTTTTGAGTGATTCTTGAGCCAAAATTGCGATTCAAATCACGATCTTTCTCCTCGTTTTGGTCTTATTCAATTTGGAGTTCTATAGCTCGAGTTATAGTTCCGTGATATCATAACGCATTCTGCATTTCTGTTTTAATTTGATCATTTCCATGCGCAGAGTTTAAAACAAAGTCTGCATCCATCACCTAAATTCATGGTCGATCCTATTCTGAATTCTACAAGCAAAATAGGGTTCATATCAGAAAGAGGTGGACTATCACCTTGGGCTGCCATCACTTGAAATACACAATATCAAAATAACAAGATAGTATAAATCCTCACCACACTCCCTCACGTGTGCACACAATGTGTATTTCACTCAAATAGGCTTTTTCCACACAAGATGTAATTTTCACTCTTGCCTCTTTCCACTCAAATTCTCTTTGCAAGTTCTTAAATGAACCCTCTCATGTTTCAATTACCAAAAGCTCTTACAAAAGTAGCGGTCCTCACAAGAGTAAGCACTCAGAAGTTGAAGAAAAGATGAAACTCTAGACAAAACTCAAAGGAATTTAAAAGACAAGCAAGAAAAGTGAATTAAAAAGAAAGGTAGAACTCAAAAGAAATAAGAAGAAAAAGAAATGCACAATGTATGTAGAATAGCACCGCTTAATTGAAATTCACAAGGCATTCAAACTGAATCTTGCTTAAGTGCAAGGGCAGTCTCTTTTTTTTTTTCTTTTTTTTTAATATTATTTTTCACGCCCTTGTTCTCTTGTTGCACTTTAAAAAAAAATTGATTCTTGTAATTTTTTGTTCCAATTGTTATGCCCAATTGTATATTTAGGAGTTTCCTTTCAAATTAAGGTGCTATAAAACATATAACAGCAACGAATATAGAATTGACAAGATCAAAGCTGTAAATATTGCGTAAAAAATAAAGAACAGAAATTAAAGGTAGAAAATAGAAGGACTAGAATTTAAATGGCAAAAAGTAAAGAACGGAAAGTAAAGAATGTTGCCAATTCTTAGAAATGGCAGGGATCAATGATGATCAAGATTGTGTATAATTATGACATCCAAGAAATAATGCTTGATGTTTGGAAAGCAATAGGAACAAGAACAAAAGAACATGTAAGAACTCTATCAACTCTAGAATCCGGGCTCTAGATACCACATGATATGATCCAAGTTGGATGCATATTGTTTTTACGGATCGTCCTTGAGTTGATTTAGTGTTTCAAAGAATGAAACGATGAACAGTACTCGATGAACAGTAGCTGATGAATAGTGACGTGAATAGTGACATGAATAGTAAAAAAAAATAGAAAAGATGGGAAAAGAAAAAGGAATGAGAGGAAGAAGACGCCACACTCTTAGAGAGTGATAAGTCAAGTGAAGATTCGCCACAAAGGTAAGGAAGCCTTTGATAAGAACCAAGATGGCTCAACCAAGAACCAAAGAGAATGAAATTCTCACAAATGGATTCAATCCAAATTCACATCCAAAAGTCCTTTCATTCATGTTTTAGGCACATACTTACAGGAAAATGGGGTGCATAGAATATGCATGCAAAGTGGTCATCATAATGTGATATATTCCCCATAAAAAGCAATAACTAATCCCTTAAGTGGCTAATTAAAGCATTAACTAAAAAAATAGGAGTTACTTAGGTATGTAAACCAAAGGTTGCCCTCCCAAAAAACGTGCACTATTCATCCTTCATGGTTTATTACACTTTATTTAATAGAAATAAACTAAAAAAATACTATTTTAAAGAAGTGGACATCCAAGCCATCATGGGTCTTCAAGTTGGATGAGATAAGTGACCAATTTGGGCCCAACTCCATCAAGACCTGAATTTGGGCTTGTTTCAATTAAAGTTGTCATCATTTTATTTAGGACTTCTTGGGCTTTCTTGGTCCTAGCTCTTGTCATAGGTCCACCAAGTCCTTGTAGTGCTCCTTGATCCATGCTCCTTAGTGGGCTCACATCAACAAAGGTGACGCATTCCATGCCTTGTGTTTAATCTAGATATCTTGACAAAGGGACTAAACGACACGGAAACATTAGTCACGAAAAGGTTATGTCAAATCACTGACATTCTTATTACTTGGGTAGCAGCGATGTGTTGCTAGATACCGCTCACTGCTTGTAATATTAAAATCCCAAAATGGGATTTTAATATTACTGCCAACATAATAAGAACCTGCAGGGTCACACACATAGAGTAGACTAAAATTGGAGCAATGGAGCCAAGTTGGACTCGAATTCAAATATGGGCCAGACTCATAACAGATGGGTCTAGGGTTGCACAGCTTACCTTGCTGCTACTCACACTCACTTAAGGCAGTCACCATTATAAATAGTACTGCTAAGGGGGCTGCTAAGATACACAATTTAAAACCCTAGCCGCACTTACAAAAAAAAGTGAGTGAGAGAGCGACAGGTTTATTCTCTTCTCTTCGCAGCTAGCACTGTGTGGAGACGTGAGGCTCCTCTTTGCGGACGTTGGACGTTCGTGAGTCTGTTCGTGTGGATACCGCAGAGACATCGTTTCTATTACGGTGTTGGTGATTCACGCTTCAAGAGGTAAATCATTTAAAATATTGGATTATGGCTTTTTAGCATGGATCCTCGATAGGAATCCCTATTTTCTGCTGCATGTTGTATCCGCAATTCCGAACAAAATGAAGACTTTGATGAGGAGGTTTGTACCTTCTTATTATCATATGGAGCTACATAATAAGTTACAAAGACTCTCTCAAGGGAGTAGGAGTGTGGACGAGTACTTCAAAGAGATAGAGGTTGCCTTGAAAAGAGCCAACATTGTTGAAGAAAGGGAGGCAACCATGGCTCAGTTTCTTCATGGTCTCAACCGAGACATTAGTGATATTGTGGAGTTGCAACATTATGTTGAGCTTGAAGACTTGGTGCATCCAGCCATGAAGGTGGAGCAACAACTCAAGAGGAAGGGTACTTTGAAGAAGGATTCTTCCAACTTCAATACAACAAGTTGGAAGGACAACCAAAAGAAGGAGGGATCCTCTTCTAGTCCAAAGGAACCCGTGGTTGCCCCTAAGGCCACATTGCCTACTACTTCCACTTCATCTTCTACTTCTATAAATAAGGATATTAAATGCTTCAAGTTTTTGGGAAGGGGACACATAGCTTCTCAATGCCCAAATAAGAAAACAATGGTGATGAGGGACAATGGGAGCATCACTAGTGAATCCTCTTCTATTTCATTAAGTGAGGAGGAAAGTGATTGTGAGGCTATTCCACAAGAGGGAGACTTATTGATGGTAAGAAGATTGTTAGGAAGTCAAACTAAAGAAAAGGATGAAAGCCAAAGAGAAAACATTTTCTATACAAAATGCCTCATTCAAGGGAAGGTGTGCTCTTCGATTATTGATGGGGGAAGTTGTACCAATGTGGCAAGCACTCGCTTGGTAAGAAAACTTAACATTAAAACTACTCATGACCCCCGACCATACAAGCTTCAATGGCTAAGTGAGAATGACAAGTTGATAGTGAATCAACAAGTGATAGTAAGTTTGTCAATTAGTAAGTATAAAGATGATGTTTCGTGTGATGTTGTTCCCATGGAGGCCGACCATATTTTACTTGGAAGGCCTTGGCAATTTGATAAGCATGTTATTCATGATTGTTTCACTAACAAGTATTCCTTTGTTCATAATTCCTTAAACATAACCCTTGTACCCCTTACTCCCAAACATGTTTGTGAAGACCAAGTGGCCTTGAAGCTAAGAAGGGAGCAAGAGAAGAAAGACGCAAAAATAAAATCACAGGGGGAAGCAAAGAATGGGAACCAAGAACTTGTAAATGAGAAAAAAAAAATGAATGTTTAATTGCTAGGGAGAGTGAGATAAAGAGGGCTTGCTTTGCAAAGCAAGAGATGTACATTTGCGTATACAGGGACTTGTACTTAGATTGTAACTCTAACCCTCTACCTAGTGAAGTTGATTCTCTTTTGCAGGACTTTGAAGATTTCTTTCCAAAGAGTGTCCCTCCTGAACTACCATCCTTGAGGGAGCTTCTTTGCCCAATAGGCTCGCCTAAAGAACAAATCCTAAGGAAACTAAGGAAATTCATAAACAAGTGGAGGATTTGATGCAAAAAGGATGGGTGAGGGAAAGTTTAAGTCCTTGTGTCGTGCCTGTCATACTTATCCCCAAAAAGGACGACACTTGGAGAATGTGTACTGATTGTAGGGCTGTAAATAATATAACTGTAAAATATAGGCATCTCATCCCTAGGCTAGATGATTTGCTTGATGAATTGCATGGTACATGTTACTTTTCTAAAGTGGATTTAAAAAGTGGGTACGATCAAATTAGGATAAGGGAAGGGGATGAATGGGTACCATGTTACATGCCTAAAATTTGTATGAGTGGTTAGTGATGCCTTTTGGGCTTACAAATGCTCCTAGCACCTTTATGAGGTTGATAAACCATGTGTTGAGAGAGTTTGTAGGCAAGTTTTAGTAGTATACTTTTATGGCATCCTGATCTATAACATAACCTTAGAAGAGCACCTAGAACACCTTAGGGCTGTGATGACAGTGCTTGAGAAAAGAAAAGTTGTATGCTAATTCAGAGAAGTGTGTCTTTTGCACAGACCATGTAGTGTTCCTAGGCTTTGTTGTGAGTGCTAAGGGAGTGCAAGTAGATGAAGAAAAGATAAAAGCCATTAGGGAGTGGCCCACCCCTAAGTTTGTGAGTGAGGTAAGAAGCTTTCATGGGTTAGACAGCTTCTATAGAAAGTTTGTAAAAGATTTCAGTAGCATAGCCACCCCTTTAAATAAAGTTGTTAAGAAAAATGTGAGTTTTCGGTTGGGGGAGGATCAAGAGACAAGTTTCAACACACTCAAAGATAGGCTCACTCATGCACCCATACTTGCATTGCCTAATTTTTCGAAGTCTTTTGAACTTGAGTGTGATGCATTAAATGTTGGGATTGGGGCTATTTTATTACAAGAGGGTCACCCCATTGCATACTTTAGTGAGAAATTGCATAGAGCTATTTTAAATTACTCCACTTATGATAAAGAATTGTATGCACTCATAAGAGCTTTGCATACTTGGCAGCACTACCTTTTGCCAAAAGAGTTTGTAATTCACAGTGATCATGAGTTACTAAAATATTTAAAAGAGTAAGGTAAGCTTAATAAGAGGCATGTCAAGTAGGTGGACTACCTTGAACAATTTCCCTATGTGATCAAACATAAGCAAGGAATGGTAAACATAGTGGCTAATGCGCTATCCAAAAGGCATACCTTATTAGCTACTCTTGAAACAAAAATGCTTAGTTTTGAACACATAAAGGAGTTATATGCGCATGATGATGATTTCTCCAAGATGTATGCTGCATATGAAAAAGGGGCGCATAGGGGGTTCTTTAGGCAAGATAGGTATTTATTCAAAGAAAAACGTTTGTGTGTACCTAAGAGCTCTTTGTGTGAATTATTGCTTAGGGAAGCTCATAAGGGGGAATTAATGGGTCACTTTGGGATCTTAAAGACTTTTGATGTGTTGTATGAGCTTTTTTATTGGGCTGGCATGAAGTATGATGTGCATAAAATATATGATAGGTGCATTATTTGTAAAAGAGCTGAATCAAAGGTAAGGCCTCATGGACTCTATAGCCCCCTACCTATTCCTGATTCCCCTCAGATTGACTTGTCTATGGACTTTATGCTAGGTTTGCCCCACTCAAAAAAAGGAAGAGACTCCATTTTTGTGGTGGTGGATAGATTCTCTAAGATGGCCCACTTCATCCCTTGCCATAAGGTGGATGACGTCATTCATGTGGTGAACTTGTTCTTTAAAGAAGTGGTGAGGCATCATGGAATGCCCAAAAGCATAGTCTCAGATAGGGACTCAAAATTCCTAAGCCATTTTTGGAAGACCCTTTGGAACAAGCTTGAGACTAAGCTACTCTTCTCTACCACTTGCCACCCACAAACCGATGGGCAAACTGAGGTGGTGAATAGGTGATGTGAGCCCACTAAGGAGCATGGATCAAGGAGCACTACAAGGACTTGGTGGACCTATAACATGAGCTAGGACCAAGAAAGCCCAAGAAGTCCTAAATCAAATGGTGACAACTTTAATTGAAGCAATCCCAAATTCAAGTCTTGATGAAATGGAGTCCAAATTGATCACTTATCCCATCCAACCTGAAGACCCATGATGGCTTGGAAATCCACTTCTCTAAAGTAGCATTTTCTAATTTATTTCTATTAAATAAAGTGTAATAAACTATGTGTGTGTGGATGATGCACATTCTTTTAAGCTTCTTAAGAGGGCAACCTTTTGGCTTGCATGCCTAGGTAACTCCTATTTTCTAGTTAATGCTTTAATTAGCCACTTAATGGATTATTTATTACTTTTTATGGGGAATTTGTCACATTATGATGCCCATTTTGAATGCATATTCTATGTACCCCATTTTCCTATATGTATGCGCCTAAAACATGAATGGAGGGACTCTTGGATGTTGAATTTGAATTGAATCCATTTGTGAGAATTTTGTTCCCTTTGGTTCTTGGTTGAGCCATCTTGGTTCTTATCAAAGGTTTCCTTACCTTTGTGGAGAATCTTCGCTTGACTTATCACTCCCTAAGAGTGTGACGTCTTCTTCCTCCCATACCTTTTCTTTTTCCATATTTTTTTACTATTCATGGCACTGTTCATGGTACTGTTTATGTTACTATTCATGTTACTATTCATCATTCATTATTTTTTTCTTGAAAACACAAAATCAACTCAAGGACGATCCGTTGAAATAATATGCATCCAACTTGGATCATATCAGGTCGTACCTAGAGCCCGGATTCTAGAGTTGATAGAGTTCTTGTATTTTTTTTAATACTTGTTCTTATTGCTTTCCAAGCATCAAGTATCATTGCTTGAATGTCATAATTATACACAACCTCAATCATCATTGATCTCTGTCATTTCTAAGAATTGGCAACATTCTTTACTTTTCGTTCTTCACTTTTTGCCATTTAAATTCCAGTCCTTTTATTTTCTGCCTTTAGTTTTTGTTCTTTAATTTCTACGCAATATTTACAGCTTTGATCTTATCAACTCTATATCCATTGCTGTTATATATTTTATAGCACCTTAATTTGAAAGGAAACTCCTAAACACACAATTGGGCATACTATTTGGAACAAAAATTGTAAGAACCAATTTTTTTTAAGTGCAAAAAGAGAACAATGGCATGAAAAATAGTGTTAAAAAAAAGAGATTGCCTTGCACTTAAGCAAGATTAAGTTTGAATACCTTGTGCATTTCTTTTTCTTCTTATTTCGTTTGAGTTCTACCTTTCTTTTTAATTAGCTTTTATTACTTGTCTTTTAAATTCCTTTGAGTTTTATCCAAAGTTTCATCCTTTCTTCAACTTCTGAGTGCTTACTCTTATGAGGACCGCTACCTTTGTAAGAGCTTTTGGTAATTAAAACACGAGAGGGTTCATTTAAGAACTTGCAAAGAGAATTTGAGTGGAAAGAGGCAAGAGTGAAAATTACATCTTGTGTGGAAAAGGCCTATTTGAGTGAAATACACATTGTGTGCACACATAAGGGAGTATGGTGAGGATTTATACTATCTTGTTATTTTTTATATTGTATGTTTCAAGTGATGGCAGCCCAAGGTTATCGTCCACCTCTTTCTCCAAGGTTCGCGGTTCTTTATGCTAGGATGACTACTCAAATGCAAATCCTTGTAAGGCAAATGGAGCAAATGAATGCAAACTTCAATGAACAACTTGCCAACCTCCAAAACCGAGAAGAATCAAATCATGGAAGTGGTTATGAGAGTGAGGACAGACCTAGACATGGACCACATAGAGGAAGTAGGCGTGATAGAGAGGATATAATTGAAGGGGTCAAAATCAAAGTTCCTACTTTTCATAGGAAGAGTGATCCCGAAACCTATTTGGAGTGGAAAATGAAGATGGAGCAAGTATTTGATTGCAACAATTACAATGAAAGAAAGAAAGTGAAGGTAGCCGCTCTTGAATTCAAAGACTATGCACTTGTTTGGTGGGATCAATTGCAAAAGGAGAGAAGAAGGTATGAGGAGGAGCCTATTGAGACTTGGGCAGAAATGAAACAAGTCATGAGAAAGAGATTTGTTCCAAATCACTACCATAGGGATCTTCACAACAAATTACAAAGATTGACCTAAGGATCCAAAAGTGTTGATGAGTACCACAAGGAGATGGAGTTGGCCTTGCTTAGGTCCAATATTAAGGAAGATAGGGAGGCAATTATGGCTCGGTTCTTGATATGAACCCAATTTGCTTGCTAGGATTCAGAATAGGATCTACCAGGAATTTAGGTGATGGGTGCAGACTTTGTTTTAAATTCTGCGCATGGAGATGATCAAATTAAAAAAAAATAGAAAATGCAGAAAGTTCGTTCAGATATCACGGAACTATAACTCGAGTTGTAGAACTCCAAATTGAACGAGACCAAAACGAGGACAAAGCTCGTGTTCTGAATCGCAATTTTGGCTCAAGAATCACTCAAAAAGCTTTTGTATAACATAAGATATGATCAGGAGTTATTCTGCATGAAAATTGGGGCTTTCGTGGAATTTGGGTTTGATTCAATCCGAATTGAGGGAAACAGAATTATATGATCATGGAAAAGAAAAGAAATTGGTATGGGAATGATGATGGACGTCACACTTCCAAGGATGGAAGATAAGTCTAGAGATTGCACACACAAAGGATGTAATTCCTTTGATAAATCTCAATAATTGGATTGCAAGAACTCAAAGAGAAACAAGCTCACCAAATTGTGTTTGTTCAAAAACCAAAAAAAACTATCTCCTCCTTCTCCTAGCTGGGTGCTATTATGTAGCCCGTTTACATTCAGAAACTTTCAAAAATAAACTCCCAATAATAACCATCATAAAAAACTATAATTGGCCAAAGTGTAACTCGCGAAATAAAAGCATTCAACCTACAATTTTTTTAACCTAGCTGACTGCATTATTCTATCAATTTGTAACAGTCACATGTCCTTGTTATTTGCATTTAATCAACCAATAATTCCACCAAGTCTAGCTGCCCCTATTCAGCATAGTTAGCACTCCATACTTGAGTTGAATTTATGACAAGCTACCCTCCCATTAAAGCCACGCAACCTCCTCTTCAGTCATGAGGCAATTGATCAATTTGAGTTTTGATTCTTAAAGGCGGGGTTCTATTTTAGTAAAGGCTACCAACATTTGTTGTAAAGCTTCCTTGGCTCTCCTTGTCCTTGCTCTTGTCATAGGTCCTCCAGGTCCTTCAAGGGCTTCAAGCTCCTTGTTCTTGGTCATGCCCTCATCACTCCTCCCCTCTTGAAGAGGATTTGTCCTCAAATCAGAAACATCATTATTTGCATCAAAGAGAGTTAAATCAGACACATTGAAAGTAGCACTGATATTGTACTCACCAGGTAGATCAATTTTATATGCATTGTCATTGATCTTTTCTAGCACTTGAAAAGGACCATCTCCCCTTGGTTGGAGTTTTGACTTTCTTTGTTCAGGGAACCTTTCCTTCCTCATGTGTACCCAAACCCAATCACCAGGTTGGAACACTACCTTCCTTCTTCCTTTGTTAGCTTGCCTTGCATAGCTCTCATTTTTATTTTCAATCTGTGCCTTCACTTGCTCATGCAGCTTCTTCATATATTCAGCTTTAGCCTGCGCTTCTTGATGCTTAAACATAGAAATGTTAGGCATAAGCAGCAAATCAAGAGGAGTCAAAGGATTAAATCCATACACAATTTCAAAAGGTGAAAAGTTAGTTGTGCTATGGACAGCCCTATTATAAGCAAATTCAACATGAGGCAAACATTGATGTGAGCCCACTAAGAAGCATGGATCAAGGAGCACTACAAGGACTTGGTGGACCTATGACAAGAGCTAGGACCAAGAAAGCCCAAGAAGTCCTAAATCAAATGGTGATAACTTTAATTGAAGCAAGCCCAAATTCAAGTCTTGATGGAGTGGAGCCCAAATTGGTCACTTATCTCATCCAACTTAAAGACCCATGATGGCTTGGATGTCCACTTCTCTAAAATAGCATTTTCTAGTTTATTTCTATTAAATAAAGTGTAATAAAATATTAAGGATGAATAGTGCACATTTTTTGGGAGGGCAACCTTTGGTTTGCATACCTAGGTAACTCCTATTTTCTAGTTAATGCTTTAATTAGCCACTTAATGGATTAGTTATTACTTTTTGTGGGGAATTTGTCACATTATGATGACCATTTTGTATGCATTTTTTGAGCCTGAAGGTGTCGATTCTTAGTGCTCGAATGGGGGTTAGGGTTCAGTGATTTGGGAGTAGGGTTCAGTGATTTGGGGGTTAGGGTTGATAAAATCTGCAAGGAATAGTGAACTGAAATTCTGAAAAGCTTTGGTTATTACAGTGAACCGAATTGGATGGAGAAATAGTTAACCGAACCATTTTTATAAAATGAAAACCGGTTTATGTTAAAAACTGTTTTGGAAAAATTGGTTATTTTAAAGTGGTTTGGATTGGTTTATAAATTGGTTTGGTTTATTTAGTTTTTTTGCACACCCCTAGTTCTATGTGATGTGGTACCCATGGAGGCAAGTCATATGTTACTTGGGAGGCCTTGACAATTTGATAGGAAGGCCAACCATGATGGATTCACTAACAAATTCACTTTTGTACATCATGACCGAAAGGTCACTCTTTCGCCCTTGTCCGCAAAAGAAGTAAGTGGGGACCAACTTAAGATAGAGAAAAGAAAGAGCAAGAGCAAAAAGAGAGAGGAAGTGAAAAGAAGAGTGGTCACAAAGTGAAAAAGAATAAAAATAGTGAGAGAAAATAGAGTTGTTTGGCAACAAAAAGTGAGGTGAGGAGGGCTTTGATTTCAAGGCAAGCCCTATATATGCTTTGTTGTAAAGATATCTATTTGAATGCTAATGCTCCTAATGAACTCTCCATGCCTAGTGGTGTTAAAACTCTTTTACAGGAATTTGGTGATGTGTTTCCAAAAGAAGTGCCTCATGGCCTACCTCCTTTAAGGGGGATAGAACACCATATTGACCACATTCCGGGTGCATCATTACCTAATAGGCCAGCCTGTAGGAGTAATCCTCAAGAAACCAAAGAAATACAAAAGCAAGTGGAGGAGTTGATGCAAAAAGGATTGGTGCAAGAAAGCTTAAGTCCATGTGTTGTCCCGGTTATCCTAGTGCCTAAAAAGGATGGAAGTTAGAGGATGTGCACAGATTGTAGGGCTATGTACAACATCACAATCAAGTATAAACATCCTATCCCTAGACTTGATGATTTGCTTGATGAATTATATGGTGCTTGTTTGTTTTCTAAAATTGATTTGAAAAGTGGGTACCATCAAATTAGGATAAGGGAAGGGGATGAATGGAAAACTGTCCTTAAAACTAAATATGGATTGTATGAATGGTTAGTAATACCTTTTGGTTTAACAAATGCACCTAACACTTTCATGAGACTTATGAACTATGTCTTAAGGGATTTTTTAGGCAAGTTTGTTGTTGTGTATTTTGATGATATCTTGATATATAACAAAAGCCTAGATGAACATCATGAATACTTAAAGGCTATTTTGCATTTGTTAAGAAAAGAAAAGTTGTATGCTAATTTGGAAAATTGTACTTTTTGTACAGATCATGTGATCTTCCTTGGTTTTGTTGTAAATTCAAAAGGGGTTCATGTTGACAAAGAGAAAATTTAGGCCATTCAAGAGTGGCCAACCCCTAAAAATGTGAGTGAAGTGAGGAGCTTTCATGGCCTGGCTAGTTTCTATAGGAGGTTTGTTAAAGACTTTAGTACATTGGCTGCACCTCTTAATGAAATTGTCAAGAAAAATGTTGTGTTTAGATAGGGGGAGAAACAAGAGTATGCAATTGAGCTTATGGAAAGACTTACTCATACACCAATACTTGCTTTGCCTAATTTTGCTAAATCTTTTGAAATTGAATGTGATGCTTCTAATGTTGGTGTTGGAGCTGTTTTAATGCAAGAAGGGCATCCAATTGCTTATTTTAGTGAGAAATCAAGTGGTGCTGCCCTTAATTATCCCGCCTATGATAAGGAATTGTATGCCTTAGTGAGGGCCTTGCAAACATAGCAACATTATCTTTTGCCCAAAGAGTTTGTTATCCATAGTGATCATGAGTCCTTAAAGTACTTGAAAGGACAAGGAAAGTTGAATAAGAAGCATGCTAAGTGGGTTGAGTTTCTTGAACAATTCCCATATGTGATCAAGCATAAGAAAGGTAAGGCCAACATAGTGGCGGATGCACTTTCAAGAAGGTATACCTTACTCTCTACCCTTTAAACAATATTGTTTGGGCTTGAATGCATTAAAGAATTGTATAAGCATGATAAAGATTTTTTCCATATCTATGCTAATTGTTTGCATTCGGCTCAAAATGGGTATTTTAGGCACCAAGGGTTTTTATTTGAAGAAAAGAGATTTTGTATGCCCAAAAGTTTCCTAAGAGAGTTGCTTGTGGGGGAGGCACATGAAGGGACATTTTCATTGGCCACACATGAAACATGATGTGCAAAAGTTTGGTGAAAAATGCATTGTTTGTAAAAAGTCTAAATCTAAAGTAATGCCTCATGGAGTTTATACTCCTTTGCCTATTCCTGATTTTCCTTAGATAGAATTGTTAATGGATTTTGTTGTAGGACTGCCCCGGATAAAGAATGGTAAGGATTCAATTTTTGTGGTGGTGGATAGGTTTTCTAAAATGGCACATTTTATACTATTTAAAAAAGTTGATGATGCTTGTCATGTTGCTGAATTGTTCTTTAAAGAAGTGGTAAGGCTTCATGGCCTTCCAAGAAGTATTGTTTCAGATCATGACACAAAGTTCTTAAGTCACTTTTGGAGGACTTTGTGGGATAAGCTGGGTACAAAGCTTCTTTTCTCCACTACTTGCCATCCCCAAACGGATGGGCAAACTGAGGTAGTTAATAGGACACTTTCTTCCCTTCTTGGGGCTATAATAAAGAAGAACATTAAGTCTTGGGAGGAGTGTTTGCCTCATGTGGAATTTGCTTATCATAGGGTTGTTCATAGTACTACTCAATATTCTCCTTTTGAGGTTGTTTATGGATTTAATCCTCTAACTCCTCTTGATTTATTACCATTGCCTAACTCTTCAATTTTAAAGCATAAAGATGGCAAGACTAAAGCTGAATTTGTGAGGAAGTTATACGAATAAGTCAAGGCTCAAATTGAGAAGAAGACTGAAAGTTATGTTTGGCAAGGCAACAAAGGGAGGAGGAAGGTGGTATTTGAACCTGGAGAATGGGTTTGGGTGCACATGAGAAAAGAGAGATTTCCTTCACAAAGGAAGCTTCAACCAAGAGGAGATGGGCCATTCCAAATGTTGGCCAAGATCAATTATAATGCCTACAAGATAGACCTTCCAAGTGAGTATGGTGTTAGTGCAACTTTCAATGTGGCTGATTTGTCTCCTTTTGATGTAGGTGATGAAGATTTCAATTCGAGGTCGAATTCACTTAAAGAAGGAGGGGATGATGTGAGCCTACTAAGGAGCATGGATCAAGGAGCACTACAAGGACTTGGTGGATCTATGACAAGAGTTACGACCAAGAAAGCCCAAGAAGTCCTAAATCAAATGGTGATAACTTTAATTGAAGCAAGCCCAAATTCAAGTCTTGATGAAGTGGAGCCCAAATTGGTCTCTTATCTCATCCAACTTGAAGACCCATGATGGCTTGGACGTCCACTTCTCTAAAGTTGCATTTTCTAGTTTATTTCTATTAAATAAAGTGTAATAAACTATGTGTGTGTGGATGGTGCACGTTTTTGGAGGGCAACCTTTGGCTTGCATGCTTAGGTAACTCCTATTTTCTAGTTAATGCTTTAATTAGCCACTTAATGGTTTAGTTATTACTTTTTATGGAGAATTTGTCATATTATGATGACCATTTTGTATGCATATTCTATGCACCCTATTTTCCTATAAGTATGCGCCTAAAACATGAATGGAGGGACTCTTGGATGTTGAATTTGGATTGAATCTATTTGTGAGAATTTCGTTCTCTTTGGTTCTTGGTTGAGCCATCTTGGTTCTTATCAAAGGTTTTCTTACCT